>JALBUQ010000062.1:0-133639 GCA_024364755.1 Pseudohyphozyma bogoriensis
GCTCAGTTCGCGCGAGTTGTGGAACTCTGTGAGTTGTAGGTCTACTCCGGATATGCTTTGAGAAATGTCTGTTGAGTGTGGAAGTCGCGTCGATCGAGCGGCGAAACAGATGGTGCGAGGAGGACGGAGCTGATCGGATTAGAGTAGAGCGTTGGTGTATAGAAGCGGGACCATCGCTTAGACCGACAGCTGTATCTCAGCTATGCAGAGTTGTGAGCTGACTTGTGTGGTTCATTGCGGTGCAGACCACCGCACAGCTTCCCTCGACCTCTCCGACACAACGCCCCTCTGAACCCTCCGCTCCTTCACGACCCCTCACCATGTCGCCGTCACTCCCACCAGAACTCCTCCTCTCCATTCTGGAAACCAGCGTCCTCACGCCTCGCGACCTGGTCCGTGTCTCGCTCGCCTCGCGCGATTTCCGCGACCTCGTCCTACCCAAGCTGTACCGCTCCGTCGTGCTCACGATAGAGGACAGAAAGGACCCGAAATCGCTCCATGTCCCTCCTTCCAGCTTCCATCTACTCACTCTACTCACCACGCGCGCCGACCTCGCTCGCCTCGTCCATACGCTCGACCTCCGCGTCCACACGCGCACCTTCCACTCCGCCCCTTCGGCCTCCGCGATCGTCTCCTCGCCTTTCTCCGCCCTTCCAAACCTCTCCGGCATCGTCCTGTCCGGCCAAGGGGTCCAATGGATCCTCCCGAGCCTCAGCCACCACCTCTCCTCCTTCCCAATCACTCGCCTCGACTGGCGCGACGTGACCCTCGCATGGCCAGACGACCTCTTTGACTTCCTCACCTCCCTTTCCACGCTCACTTGCCTCACCCTTGACTCCTTTCCCGACCAATTCGACATGATCGGCGTCGCAAAGCCGACGTTCCACCTCGTCGCCCTTCACCTCCCTCCCGACGTCCCGTCAATCGCCTTCGACCACCTCGTCGAATCGTCCCTCTCCTCTCTCACCACACTCTCCACTTACTCCACCTGGACTCCCACGCCGAACATCCACCTCCTCACATCCCTCCGACACTTTCACGCGACGTTCCTCTGGAGCGGGAACACGATCGACTGGAACGACGTGTTGGGGACGACGCAGGGCCAGTTGCCTCAGTCGCTCGAGTGTCTCGAGGTGACGGTCGAGCGCAGTACGAGGATCAAAGGCGAGGGTAAAGCGGTTGTGGATAGCGCGTTCTTTACGTTGCTTCCGGCTTCGCTGAGGAGATTGAAGTTCAAGGACGCAGAGCTCAGCCTCGATGCGGTGGAGACCGCGCTGAGTCCGAGTGGGAAGCTTTCGGGGCTGAAGTGGATTGAGGTGGAGTTCTCAAAAGGAGTCCTTAGTGAGGAAGGGCCTGCCTTGGAGGAGGAGATCAAGGCGGTCGCAAGTGCGAAGGGAGTGCAAATAGTGTACACGTGGCTGTAGCAAAGTAGAACGCGTTTGAGTTCGAAGTACGGACCCTAAGTTACTCATCCACAGCCCAAGGCTTTGCAAACGTATAAAGATCATCAAAGTACTGAACAATCTCCCCTTTCTTTGGTATCCCTCGGTTGAATCGCGATTCGCCCCTCAGCTACACCCCGCGAGCTGCACCAACAGGTCCGCTAATTGACGCAACGAGTGTCAGCTATTACTGTCGTACCCTTCTCAAGACCCAGAGCATTGAATGCTCACTATTCGCATCCCTCAAGTGGGCCATCTCGGCGGTCTGCCTTTGGACCGTCTCCTGGAGGATTCTCAGGGCGTGGCGCGACTCGGTGACGTGGACGATCGTGAAGCTCGACGTGACGGTATCGTTGCTGCTTACGGAGGTGGCTGATTCATACAAGCGTGAGGATCAGCGCACACGCTCTCGCCCGCCGAAGGAACGCCTCGCAAGTGGAGAAAAGAAAGTAACCCACGTACCACGCGAGCGAGAGCGGTGAAGCCCATTCAACCTCGTCTCCTTGTACTTCTCCAACTCCCTTTCCAGATCCTCGATCTTCACCTTGCTCTCCTGGTGCCTCTCCACCAAAGCAGTCTCAACCTCCTCGACCCTCGCCTCCAACTTCTGCCGCTCCCCTAGAGCCACTTTCAACTCCGTGCTCAAGCTCGCGACCTCCTTCTCCAACGTATCGTTACGCCTATCGGAGTCAAAGAGGGTCGCTTGGATCTCGGAGAGCTGCGTGTCGTTTGGAGCGGGCGAAGGTTGGCCGAGGTCGGGGGTGCGCTGGAGGGAAGCGAGCTGGTTTGAGAGGTCGGCGGTTTGTTCGGTGGCATTGCGACTGGTGGAGCATGGTTGAATCAGCTTTCGCTAGCATCTCAACAGAGAAGAGTGACGAACCTGGACTCGGTCAACCTTTCCACTTTCTCCTTCTCGGCCGACAGCGCGATCTCGAGCTTGCCAATGTCGCCGTGGAACTTGTTCTCGATGTCTGTGAACTGTAGTAAAAAGTTTAAGAGCTTAGTTGGCATTGTGCCTGGGATATATTCACGCAATAGAAAAAAAATGGAAGCAACCCGCACCTTTCTCGACGCATCCTCAATCCTCGTCTCGAGCACCAAGTTCTCGTTTTCGAGCTGCTCGCTCCTTGCGCACTCTTGCGTGAGTTTGTCTTCCAAATACTTGACCTGTGAGTAGTTCATTGTTAGAGTGGTACTATCTTAGCTCTCAGCTTCGAGATGAGAGTCAAAGTGGCACCAACGCACCTTCGCTCTCTCCTTGTCCACCGCGTCGCCGCTCGCCTCCCTCTGCATCTCGGCCGCCTTCTTCACCTTGTAAACTTCCGCAATCATTCTCAAAGCAGCCTTCGCCTCGCTCCACCCAGGCTCCGCTGTCTTAGCCGATTCACGTAGCCCGGCAGCCGATGAGCCGACGACAGGCTGCAGCGGGACGATGGTGAGCGGGAGTGGAGCAACGTCCGACAGCGTCGTCTTGGGCGTAGCCCAGCCTGAGGAAACCATCCTTGCTGTTTAAGGTAGAGCGATAAGTGTACGAAAAGTGTGGCGAGAAAGTGGAAGCAGAAGGACAAAAAGCAGCGGCTGCGAGGACCCTCGTTTTCGGGAGCCAGGTCGCACAGAGAGTCGGGGCGCTGACGTGGCTCACGATCATGGATGCGAAAGCTGCCCGGATATTTTGCACATTGCCAAAGACTTTTACAACGGACTCCCATGGCTTTCTGCGTTCAGGGGGGAGGTACGAGCAAAGCTTGTGATCATCAATCCAGCACGCGGCTTTCGTCCTCCGACCACAACGTCCCATGTTCGTCTCTCCACGACTCTCCCCTCCCCGACCGTTCATAGGAGAAAAGCAAAACGAAAATAAGTGTTCATTCTCCTACTACACACTCCCTACAACTTTGCTACATTCCCTTCGACCATCATCAACCCTCTCGAACCGCCCCCTCAACCCTCTTCAACATCTCCCACACCTCCCTCATCCTCTCCTTCTCCTCTCCCTCCCCCATCCTACCCAACTCCTCCTCGTACGAACTCGGGTCGATGTCGGACTCGATAGCTGCGGGATCGGGGGTTGGATGGAATTCCCTGCGTCAAGTTTGAGTTAAGTGAGTGGTATCCGTGGTGAAAAAAGGAAGAATGGGAGACGTACGACACCCCTGCAAGGACCCACGACTTGCCGCCGTCGGTCTCACATCTCCTCAGACTCCCCCGCATCACGTCTTCAATCTTGAACTTCCTCGTTTCGTCTTCTGATAGACGGATCTTGAACGGCACGAGCGTCGCGTTGTGCGTAGGATCACCTTCTGCTCGGGCGTGTCCTCGGCTCAGCACGATCTTCAAAACCTATGCCAAAAAGAAATGAAGAGTCACTCACCAAGCTCCTTATCCCTCAACAGCAAGAACCTCGACCTGACCTTATACACCTCGAACCACCCTCTCACTTCTTCCCCTCCTCCTCCCCCACTCGTCGCCACCAACCTCCTCAAAACCTCCTGCGCTTCCCTCGTCCTCTTCTCCTCGCCCCCAAGCTCCGGAATAGGGAAGTTGAACGACGATAGTCTCTCGGCCTCCCGACTTGAAATGAGCTCGACGCCTTCGAGCCAGTCGAAAAGGAAGATGAGGTGCGTGCGCTTCTCCTGCTGAGCTTTCGGGTCGGGGTCGGAACCTGCGAGGACTTCGTGGTCAGCACCCTCTTCCTCCCCGTACGCACAGCTCTGTAAGCTCACCAACGAACCCCGCCACCGCAACCTCCAAATCGTCCAACCTCACCACTCCAACGTCATCGCACCACATCCAAAACGCGCACCACGTCGCCTCCTTGCTCTTGCCCTCCACTTCCGGTTTCGGCCAATGCTCCATGTCGAACGCTGCTGGCGGAAGGGGCGGTGGGATCGGCTGACGTGAGTACCCGTCGATGAGGTGCGCTAGGAGTGCGGAGGGGATCGTTCGAAGCTGTAAGGGGGTTAAAACGCACGTCAACGCCTCCCTCTCTTTGCCCAACATCCCATTCTCGAAAATGGAAACTTACCTCTGAAGCCCTCGCCATGCTCTCCCTCGCTTTCACTCTCCAGGCCCCTCTCCTCTCCTCGACATCACCGCCGGCCCCACCCGCCGGTCCCCCCCTCGCGCTGATTGAGCTCGCGCTCCCCCCATCCCCAAGAGCCCCACCATAAGCACTCCTAAAGTCCTCCAAATTCCACTCTTTTCTCCCGCCATTTCCTGCCCCCATGCCACTCGCACTACTCTGACTCGGCGGAACCCTTATCGGGTTGTGCAGGACGCCAATGTCCGACGTCGAGTGGTACGCCGCGAACGCGGCAGCGTGGTTCGCAGACGCGATTTCGTACGCCGTTGGAACATGTGTTGGGCCTAGATGAGGTGAGGAGTGGGTTGGTGTGGTTGAAGCACCGGCGTGAGGGGCGAGGGGGTCGGCGGTGGAGGTGGAAGCGACGGGCTGTGCGGGAGCGGGATGAACAGCAGGCGGCAGCGAATCAAAGAAGTTGGTCGAGGTCGCAGGCGCAGAGAAGGGCGGGAGACCAATAGGGAGAGTCGAGGTCGGTGCAGTGAAGAGCGGGTAAGGGAACGGGAGAGAAGGGTCGAGCATTGGGTCGAGGTACGTCGCGTGAGGGTGGGTGTGGTGGTGCGCGTCGTGTGTCGGTTGGGAAAGGGAGTGCGTGAGGGAGTGAGGCTGAGAGTGAAGAAGAGGGGAAGGCGAGACAGAGTAGTCGTCGTGGTGTAATGGAGGAAGCATCAACCCGCCGACGGGGACTTCGGCGTCGACGTCGATATCCCAGTCGTCGTCCTGGCTGCCCGAACCCACCCCAATGTCACCTCCAACGCCCATTCCAGCTCCGAGATCGACATCTGAAGGCGGAAGGACTGGGATGCCGTTGTACTCTCCACCACCAGCACCAAGCCCAGCGCTCGTCCCAGCACCCACACTCCCATTCAGTGAGACCCCAGCACTGGGACTGTTCTCGCCCCTCGTCCCACCGCCGTCCTTCTCCGTCGCCGTGCCGGTCTTGCTCTCCTCCCACTCGGCCCTCAATTCTCCCTTCAACGCCTGGCCAATGAACTCCTTGCCACGAGGGAGCTCGACGATGGGCTTGAGGTTCGGAGTGGCGTAGGTGTAGACAAGGCCGGTCTCGGAGACGACGAGGATGAGGCATTCTGTGCCGGTGAGGGTAGAAAGCTCAAAGCCCTGCAAGAGTTGGGGGTTCGATGATGAGATTGGATGGAACAAGTCAGCTCGTGCCTTCTTCCCTCCACAAGGCTCCGAAACTCAGTAGTCGAAACGCACCTTCTTCATCAACCCCGCCTTCCTCTTCGTAAAACTGACATGCCTCTTGCTCTTATCATCGATGAACCTAATGTTGATCTTCCTCCTCCCCGTGCTCGTCGCGTTCCTCTTCTTCGAGTTCTTCGCCTTCTTGCCTGGCGGCGCGCCTCCGGCACTCTCGTCCGCACCCTCGTCGCCCTCATCATCATCGTCGTCATCAAAGTCCTCTCCTCCACCACCACCACTCAGGAGCTCTTCCAGCTCCTCAGGACTCAGCTCGCCTCGCGTCCGCTTTTGCCCAGACATGGAGTGGAACCGCGGGTTCGAGTTGGCGGAAGCAGGTCGAGAGCGCGGGTGAGAGGGCGAGGCAGGGATGGCATCGAGCTGGCGTTGTTCGGGAGCGGAGATGAAGGTGCTGACGTTGGTGAGCTGGGGGAGCTGGGCGCGCGAGGTCGACGCGGTCGGCCTGGAGGATGGAGCGCGGGGGTTAGACTTGGCGACGGGGGAGGAGAAGGAACGAAACAAACATTTTGTCGAGCTTTTGTGTGTCGATGGAGATGCGAATGGTGCGACTTTTGGTGAGAGGTGAGGATCGAGGAGCTAGAAAGCTGGGGTCAAGCATGCAAAACGCGGGGTCAGCTCCGTCTGTTCGTCCAACTGTTCGCGTGTTCTCCGTCGTCGTCCAAACTCGCCTGAGCTCCACCACCACCAGAAGTGTTCATACCATCTCCATCGAGAGACTGACGCCCTTCGACGAGTAGTGCAGCCCCTTCAGGTCGAGGCGGGACGCTACGCTGGTCCAGCTCGGTCCCTCGTGCCTTGTCTCGATCGGCCCTTGGTCCACCCTGGCAGGGCTGAGTAAGCCTCGCCCTCGTAGTCGCCAGCAGACCCGCCAAATCTTCCACAAGTATGACGAGAAGTAATCGTGCTCGCCCTTTCCGTCAAAGCTGGACGACGAGCCCAGCTCTCACCGCCGAAACGCCGACAGGACGCTGGACTGACCTGGTTCGAGCGAGCGGCGCGTTGTGATTCGCTCCCTCGCTGCTCCTCCTTCCTCCTGCTTCGGTGCCTCAGACGCTTCTATGCGGCACGGCCGACGACGATTCTCGAGCTGCTGGACGACGTCGACGGTGAGGGTGCCGTCCGAGCAGCCGGATGGGCGAGTACGAGTGAGGGGAGGACAACAAGCCGAATAGGCAAAAACCTTGATCCCGCCCTCACCGCGCGCAGCGGAGAAAGGGGCCAGCCGCCGGAGACGTGAATTTCCAAATTGAGACGACAACCAAGGCGCCGCCGGCCGTCGCACTGAGGTGCGATGAGACGATGAAAGGAAAAGTCCATGGGAAGAAGGAATGGATAGAAAGAATGCTCAGAAGAGATTGGAGCCATCCGGGTTCATCTGGCCTTGTTGCGTGGGTGGTCAGAGCGCTGCGTCGCGACGGATGACGTGGCGTACTGTCATCCTCACTGGTCTCGCGACAGACTTCAATCAGACCTCTACACCAGTTCTTCGGATATACATGCTGACTGACAGCTCATAGAGCTTAACACTTTTTTGTTCCAGCAAGCTCCGACCTTACAGCGCACCTCACCTACTCCTCCAACACACGCACACTCCTAGCTTCTGGCCCCCTCCTCCCAACCTCGTACTGATACTGTGGAGGCGTTCTAGGACTCAAGCTTCCCACAAACTCGCTAACCCTCCTCATATGGCTCTTTTTCTTCTTCCCCTTCCCCTTGGTCTGAAAAGGCCCTTCCACAATCACGTCCGTGTTCCACCCCGCTGCCCTCCCTCGGGCATGAATCCTCGTCAACCACGCCGTCTTGTTGATTTCATGACGTCCAGGTGAGGTCCCGGCATCCGCAAATTGATTGAGGGGGATACGAGGACGGACGCTGAAATGGAGAAGAGGGACCGGGTCATGATCAATGTCGGTCAGCACCCAAACTAGATCGGGGACCCAAGTCAGCAAAGCGGGGTTGTTGTGAGAGGAAGATGATGAAAGTGTCGCACGATTGGTCATGTCAGCGTCCTGAGATGTTTGCTGGCAGCGCTTCTGGTCGTTGAGCGCGACGGCGGCCACGAGGCGACTCATCACGGTGCTGCTGTTGAGCGTAACGATCGCGATGGTTGGCGGAACTGCAGCGGCAAAAGGTGCTGTGCTTTAGCTTCTAGAAATGAGAAATGCTTTTTGACAGGAAGCAAGCCTCACCACTCAACCAGTTATTGTCGAAACTCGTGTTGTACCATCTCACGCTGAAACCTCCCGATAACTCATACGACGCCAGTAGCCCCGCAAACTGGCTTAGCCTAGGGTCGAGCTTTGAAACAAAGTTGGATAGCTGGTAATGATTGTGCTGAGCCATGAAAATTTCCAGTCCACTTCCTGCAAGCACGGGTTCATCTGATCAGCGCCCGCGCTGCACGCAATCAAGGTGCTCAAAGATGGAACGAAATGGCGGAACGAACCAGTCATGTAGGGCGAGTTCTCGTTCAACGGACACAAGTTCGCCATTGGGCGATCGACCACCTTCTGTCCGGACGCATAGTGATGCACTACGACGCTCTGCCTCACCCTCTCCTGCATCGACATCGCGTCCACCACCTGCACAGTCCACTGCGACCAATCTTCGCACTCGTTCCCCGCCCGACTCCAGCAGACAATGTCGCTTCCCGAGGTATCGCTTCGTTCGCGGACTCCAGTGATGGGGTTGTGCCCCTGGCCTTTGCCGTCGCGGAACGGCGCGACGGGTGCGACGGCGTGGTTGGGTTGAGGGAGCTGACGAGGCGCGTACTCGAGCGCAAGGCCGACTGACCAGGTTTGCGAGGCACCATCGAAGCTCAGAGCAACTGGGGGTTAGAAAGTTTTCAGTACCGCCAGGAGGCCAAAGAGAGAGGGCGGAAAGCGTTGGACGAACAATCGGTGGTGCTGACGCCGTTGAGCAGGACGTTAAGGTAAGAGACCATCGTCTCCTCATGTGGAGGCTGCACCACTATCGGCGTAAGATGTGACATTGCTGGGAATTCTTCGCTCTGGAAAAGAGGTGAGCTCAAGAAAGGGTTTGAGCGAGGAGACCGAGGTGGATTCGCGGCTTCCACGGATTTGCTTGGAGGTTTGAGCACCGCCTCCGGCCTCCGCTCCGCCACTGCACCGCCTGGAGCTCGGCGAAACAATGGCTGCTTAAAACAGCAAGAGCAACAAAGTTACGCAGGAGCGACGCAACAAAGAAGAGCACAAAACTCATCCCTCATAAACGGTTGCCTCATGCACCGCCTCCTTTTGAGCAGCCACTCCTCGCAAACTCTCTCGCCGCCCACCGCTCCTGGCCTCGTTTTGCCTCCCACACACGGCCCAGCGATAGTTCGGCTCACTTACAACGTGTATCTTCCTCTTTTTCTCTCGCTGATGCCGAGCTCAACCTCCTCACGCTCCTCCCGAGCCTTCCGACTAGGCCATCCACCTTCGGTGCCGGCCCTTCAATAGTCACGTCCGGGCTAGTGCCGTAGTTTCCTTCATTGATAAGCTGTAGTAGCGGTACCCCTCTGCAATCAATCTCGTGTCAAGTTGGAAGAACGAGACCGGATAGCGAAGGCGAGAGGTCGACGTGGGCGAGGACGCGCAAGTGGAGGAGACGGCGCTGGCCGTAATGGAGCGTCGTCCACGAGGACTGTGGGGACCCTGAATCTTCAGATGGGGGCAAACGGTTTAACTCAAAAGCACGGCGAGTCCTTGTTGGCTGGAAACCGGGTACCTAGTGGGGTACCGTAGGCAGACAGGAGCAAATATTGGACAGTGAACGAGCTTTATTCGCTGTCAATCTCGCGACGGGAACATCGTCGCATCCATTGACTCGAGAGAAATCAGGGCATTTGGCGTAACTCATAGCAAAGAAGTCTACTGATTTGTTATCTATCGAGGTGTGATCGGTTTGTACCAATCACCGACGGCGCGGGCGACACGTCGCTCCCGCCAGGGTGTACCCTGATGAGCAGGAATCTTTGAAATGTTGTAGCTTAGCTTAGCTAATGGATAGTACAGAAATATGGGAGAAGACTTACGAGCAACGCATTGGCCTTCGATGCAGCTGATGCCGTTGGCGCCGGGCAGTTCCAGGCAGTCGACGCCGCTGCCGGTGCTGACGCAGCCTCCGCACGAGGTGAGCTCGTCGAAATCAAGACACTGAAGAGTTGGGCATCTTGGCATTAGAGCTGTACTTGCTATACAAAAAAGGCAACAAGCTTGACGGACCTCGAAGTTTCCGGAGGGCAGAGGACACGCTCGCTGAGAGGAAGGACAGACGGGATTCGTCTGAACAGAAACGTGGATCAGTGGGAAAAGCGCATAATGAGGAGTAGAACCCGTACATTCAGGTAAAGTTGCTCTCTCTTTCTCGCTTGTAGGCCTCGTTTACGCTCCACTGCTCCGGACGGAATCACGAGGAGCGTGCACTCTTGGTGCTCTTCATAGGCTGAAAGGGATCGTAAATCGAGAGGTTATCGCTGAACCCTTTGGTTGAAGATCTAGCGACTACCAAAATCGTGACGAACCGTAGGAGATCACGACGTGAGCTGAAGTGGACGCTGTGCCTGGAACGACCGTAGCCCAGCCGGGGACCTGGAAGGTAACCGTCCCTGATCAGTATCGAACCAACACGTTTTGAGAGCTTTGCGCACGAAAGAGCTTCCTCCACCGGCGCCTCCACCGCCAAAGGAGTAGCTGTTGCGTTTTGGACGTCAGGACGGACTCGTCAGGACAGTGTAAACAAACAAAAAGCCGTTACCCTGATGAACCACCACCGCGATACCCACCACCTCCAGCCGAGCCATAGGTCCCAGCGGAGGCTGCAACCTCCAGTGAGTTACCGCTCTGACGATGTTTGACGGAGGAGGACACTCACGACCACTTGGACTTCCACCGATGGCACCAACACCTGTTTGTTGCTCATGTTCATTACCCTGAAGTCTGAACAGCATTCAAACTGTAAGAGCTTACCATTTCCGGCTACGACCTGAGAAGAGTCACTCGAATGGCCAGCACCCCCCTGCGTCTGAGTGCCTCCCGCGCCGTAGTCCGCGTTTCCAAAACCGGGTCTCACGCCATCAGCACCACTCGGCGAGCCTGCATTTCCTCCAGCCCCTTGCACCTAGCCAAAAAACTTCGCGTAAGAAGAGTGTCTGACTTCTCGTGGATAGTGAGCCAGGATGCGCTTACTCCCGCTCCTCCGCCGCCGCCCTGCGAGTGCGTGTTTCATCAGCTCAGATTTCTGTTCGTTGAACAGTGCCACTGGACGTACGGCGACGATCAAACGTCCATCCTCGGGTCCCTGAACACTGTCGTCTGCGATAGCGTAGGCAGAGTTGAACCCAAACGAGCTAAATCCTCCGCCCGAGCCACCCAACGCATAGCTCCCTCCATTTTGACCTCCACCAGCGGCGACCTGAAATCCAACGCTCGGCTTCAGTTGAATTCTTCTCAGGAGTAAAGAAGAGACCTACAAACACGTAACCCAAGCCACCCGTGAAGAGCGTAAAATCCGAGAGCGTTCCAGTGACAATCTGTGTGTAGCCCGGAACGTATGTACTGAAACCCTGGCCTCCGTTGCTCCCGGCGACTTCAACCGAGAGGGAGGTCACAGTGGTCGGAAACTGATACTGCCTTGCTGTGAGACCGGTTCCCGAGGTGTCTGAACGGAAGTAGTCTTCAGCTTGCGATGCTGTAGACGGAAGATTCGATGGACGCACAGGAGCATTGGTAGATTGGGTTAGACTCGCTGTCGACGGTGGTGGTACATGTGTTGGCTCCGTTGACAGTGTTGTCGATTGCGTTTGTGACGGTGGCGCAACAGTATGATACGCCGTCCTGGACGGTGAGCTCTCCAGTCGTGCATGACTGAGCGTGGACGAGCCACGTCGATGAGCTGAGCAGCCCGAAAAGGACGCAGAGTGCGCGAGCTGACATTATTGTGGCTGATGCTGTGGTAGGAGAGTATGGAGCAGACGAAAGAAGAAGGAAGAAAAAGGGGAAGGGCCAGCAAAGTGGGCTTGGGGTGCACGAGAAGCAACAGGTGTTCCGCATCCTTGGCGCTTCCCGTGGGGACCAAACAGGCAGGTGCGGGACGCGGGAAGGCGGAACGCGGCTGAATCCTCTCCATCGGAGCCCACCGTCATGCTAAAAACAGGACATGTTTAACTGGCGGGAACCCTGAGAACGCTCATTTTCCCTAATTCCTTCATGGGCGGATGTCCGTGTGAGGCTCTCACATCGTGCGAGAAGGGCCAGCGTTGCTCGTCGTGGTCAAGACACTTTTGGCGACAAAGAGAATGAGAGCTTCCGGGCTTTTTTGGTGACTGGTGGTGAAGCAAAAGGTCGATGGTATGCGCAAGCCTGGGTATCTACACCCTCCCTGTCGTCCTCCTTCAATGGCCGTCGCACCCCTCATGCCGCGTTCTTCACGACCTCATCTGCGTCGACTCCTAGCCCCTCCAACGCTTCCCTGACACCTTCTTCGACAATTTCGACCACCGCGTCCTCGCTCAGTCCGACGGTGTCGACCTCCTCCCTCGCGTCCAAGATCTGAACCACGCGTCCATCGAGCGCGTGTCAGCTCCTCCCGTTCCCACCTCTTCCAAACAGCACCAGGAGCATTTTCTAAGAGAGAAAAAACGCACCAGTGTCCCCACAAAGACCTCGACCTCCAACGCCTCCTTACTCCTCACCGCCTCCCCAACCCTGACCTCCGCCTCGCTAATCCTCTCCTGAAACTCCTTCTCGACTTTCTCATCAACCCTCTTGACCATCGAGTCCCTCTCCACCGTGTCGTCCAAAATCGTCGGCTCGACCTTCTTCCCCTCGCCCTCACCACCCTCCTCCTCACCAGCATCCTCCTCCTCCAACCCCTCCGGAATGATCCTCGCCATCCAATCCGCTTTCACACCTCCAACCCGCACTTTCCACTCGTCCCTCAGCTCACCAGCTAGCACTGACATCTCCTTGCGCGTCGAAAGGGCGATGCGTTTCGCGAGGAGGGTTTGGACGAGGAGCGGGAGCGTGGGGGATGGTGGAGTGAGGGAGGACAGGAGCGAGAGGAGCGAGTCGTCCTCTACTGGTTCGGGTGGTGAGAATTGGAAAGGTGACGACATGGTGACTGGTGCCAAGATAGTGCGAGTTGTGGAGGAAGGTAGGGACGAGTTCGTGCGGCGGCTAGAGGCGGGGGTGGTGCGTGGAACGAGCTGGCGAGAGGACTGGTCGAGCAGTGGGTGGGAGCAGTCGAAGGTATATGAATAGGTACAAAAAGGTGAAGCTTCCGGCGAGTTGATGAAGCGATACGCGTTGGCGGTCGAAGGCAAAGATGCGCGAGGTTCGATCTGGTTCAAAGTAGCTCGGGCCAACAGGGCGCGCGGCCGCCGGCGTGTTCGCGCACGTCGCTGTGCTGAGTTCAAGTCCATTTCGACCAGATGGTATCGAGCTTTCGCTAATCAAAGTACACGTCTGCGGATCTTCGAGTCAAGTCCGGCTGTCGGATGCATTTCGTCACTCAGGCCACGTGTGCACCACCTCGATCCCCTTCTCCCCCGCGACAGCCTTGACCTCCTCCTCCGAACCGGTAAGCACGTTGCCATCGCCCCTCCACCGAATTTCCCTTTCGATGAACTTCAACAACGGAAGCTTCCCGGTCGAACCGAGCACGTTCTCCACCGTCCTCACGTCCAACTCCACCTCTTTCAACGTCAACCTTCGGAGCGATGCAGGAAGGTGCGAAAAGAACCCCTCGTTGGCTTGGAAGCACGGCCCGGATCCCATAAAGCTCATCTCTATGTAAAGCGTTTCCAACGTCGGAGGCAGCGGGCCCATCTTGCTTCCGAGCAGATCGGTCCAGTCCGGCGGGTCGACAGTAACGAGAGCGAACTCGAAGTGTTTGAGGGACGTAAGAGAGCTGACGTTGATAAATGTGCAACGGCGGCCCGAGATCGCGAGGGTCGTGAGGGAGTGTTGGGTACATCGAAGGAGAGGTTTCAGGAGGACTGTCGGAAAGCCGCCAGGGCAACGCAGCGTCGTGAGCTGGAAAGTCGGCTTCGTGCTGTAAACAAGGCGACGCCCGCTGCGGTCTTGGAGTGGGGAGGAGAGGTGCTCCAGTTGCAAGTCGGCGAGACCTGGGAACGAAGTCAGGAAGCCGGCCAGAGAGCCCGCCCACAAAGCGTCGGGCTCCTCCCCGTAGTCGTCCCGCTTCTTCCATTCGAGGCGTCGAATGGGGGCCTTTGAGAGGTAGCGACCAAGGTGATCGAGGTTTTGCTCGATGGTGAGGCCGGAAAGGCCAACGTCGCAAAGGTTTGGGAGGGAAGGGAGCGACGACCAGACGAGGGGTGTCGCGTCCACGTCGTAAGGATTGTGTTCGAGTGACTGGAAATCGACGGCGTGAACGAGCCGAGCGAGATCGGTCCGAGTAGCGAGAAGGGAGACCAGCTTGTGGCTGTCTGGGGATAGCTTCGGCAGCCTGGCATCGACCTCTTCGTTGTCCTCTTCGTCCACGTCGTGGTGCTCGCTCTCGTGAGTCTCCCCTTCGATGACGATCTCGAGCCAGATAGCGTGGTACAGCTTCGGCAGGACGAGGCGACGAACCGCGCGCGAGACGAGCGATAGGCGGCCGAGGTCTCTGGTGGAGAGTTGGTCGTCTTCGAAGATGGACAGGAGGAGCTCCGTAGGGAGTGACGCCGACATAGGCGGCTGTGGTAGGAGGATTGGGGAGGGTTCAGAGCGGCGTGTCGGAGGCGTGATCTAAGCGGTGAGCGGTAGTGCAGGTCAGCACCACGATGGTACTATGAACTTTGTGCATCAAAGTAGATGTCGCGCTCCAGACAATCACACTTCCTCCAACCACTTCTGCCGTTCGTTCGCCATCATCGTCCAGCAGTCGCCACAGCGAGGTTTGCACTCGTACTGGCAGTCGGCCTTCCTCCTTCGACCCTCATCACAAGCAGATACAGCAAGGTGGATTGCCTTATTGCTAAGTAGCTCAGAGCAGACTTGCAACTCACAAAGTCGCACGAAGTGATCGCGAGGGGTAGAGTTGAACGACCGAGTCCCGTCGCGTCGTTGCTTTCGATTCGTCGTCGATCGATCGGTAGCAACGACCGTGTCTGGCTCACTCCAGAGCAGGATAATATACCTAGTCGATGGTGTCGAAGAGGGATGGGATGATGAGAGTTAGAGTGCAACCTGCACGGCGCGCGCCGACTTCCGCCGTGGTTGGCCCAAGAGTCCGCGGACGAGGGACCACTGTTCGCGCTTCGGCCCGTCGCGGCTCCCTTTTTCTCTATACTTTACTTCTGTCAACAGCAGCCAGTTCTTCAAATCAAACTGCACAAACCAACCCACCCTTTCCTCGACCTCCGCTTCCGATCCACCCCGCTTCCACCTCCCAGTCTCCGAAACCATCCAATGTCAGGCCCCTCCACTAGCTCTTCCCCTTCCACACAAGCACCGCCAACGTCACTACCACAACTCGAATCACAACTCTCATCCCTGAAGCTCCTTTCAACGCAATACGACGCGCTCGCGACTTCGCTCAAGCCGGTCCTCGAGGCGAGAAAAGCGGGCAACGGACGGATGGAGTTGGGCGTCGATGTTGGGATGGGATGGGGGATGGAGGGCATTGTGTAAGCCATTCACCTCCATAAATGCGCTTTTGCTGTATGCTGGAGATGGAGGGGCAACGCCTGGCGGGAGCTGATCTTTCCATGCTCAACAAAACAGAGACGACACGAGCACGATCCGCGTCTTTTCGTTTGAGGCTGCTTCAGCTTCCTCGCCGCCAGCAACAGAAGGAGCCAAATGGGTCGATCTGCCCATCGAAGAAGCTCTGGTGTTCGTCGACGCGCAGAAAAAGCTTGTCGATGCGTGCGTCGTCTTCCCTCGTTCCTTTCGTGTTTGGCAGGAGGAGAGCTGACTACGTTGAGATGAATTGGGTGTACAGAAAAGTGGAAGAAGTAGAGAAAGAGGTAAAGAAGATGGAGGAAGGCAAGAAGATGCTGAGCGAGGTGCTGAGAAAGGCGTTGGCTGGGGTCGACGGCGAGGAGGGCGAGGCGAAGTGAGGAAAGCAAGTGCAGGGGATGTCTCTGTGTCAATGTGAGCAGAACTGTTCAAACTTGTAGGTGTAAGTGTTCAGCTGACGGACTTGTGCCCTGTAGATAGACGAATACCTCGTGTTGTAACATCCGAAACCCGCTCAAAAGGCAACTGCTTCCTCCAGCATCGTCAACGATCTTGTCAACGTAGAATGCGACTAACTCCATAGTTTTCTCGCTATTCCATGATGCTCATTAACCCTGCTTGAAGCGTTGCCGCGAAGGGCGCCCGGATCGGCGCTCGTCGCGTTGTTTGTTTACTTTTTTTTGGCCAAGCTCGGACGCAGTGCCTCGACGTGAGCATGGCGAGGGTTGGATGCTGCTCTTGAGCAAATCACAAGCCCAGATCCAAATATCACTAGACTGGCATTTGCTCTCCTACAATTGATGCCGACTCTGCTGGATGTATGCGTACCCAACCTCGCGAGTCCTCGGAAGTCGCCAAGTCGGGCGCATCATCATCATCAGCGCTGCCATCCCCCCTTCGCTTCCGCCACCATCGCCTCCAAAGGTCACCAGCGAACGATGGTGCCGACGCTCGACGACGTGCAGTCGGCATTCGCCCTCGTCGACACGCACATCGCCGCCCTCGCCTCGTCCTGCTCCCAGCTCCCCCGCACTCCCGACACCCCGCTCGCGCTCGCGCTCCGGCGGTTCCTCTACCTGGACGCTGTCGATCAAACGTCCACCAAAATGGAGTTTATGCTGATGCTGCTGTACGGTCGACCGGAGGATATCAACGAGGAGAGCGAGGGACTGAGGTTGATCGGGAGGTGCTGGCAAGTGTTGGATGACCAGGCGAGGAAGAACTGGTGCAGGGACGAGCAGAACAACTGGTTGGGACCGGCGGTCGTGTTGGAGTGGCTGAAGGCGTTTCAGAGGAGTGTTGATGGCTTGCTGTGAGTGGCTTTCCTAGCGAAGCTTTCATGCGACGCGATGCGAGGTGCTGACTCCGATCACGGGGCGATGGTTTGCGTCGCAGACGGCAAGAGAAGCGGCAGGAGGACGAGCTCAAGAAGAAACAGAAAGAAGTCAAGGCGACAAACGGTACGAGCATGAGGATCACGCTCTCGCCCGCCGGAACAAAGGCGTCGACGTCAACAACACCGCGCACCACCGTCGCGTCCATCTCCGCCTCGCCGGCTCCCGCTCCGCCACCTTCCTCGACCTCCACCACCTCCGACGCCCCTTTAGCTCCATCATCTAACAACACCACGAGCGGAGGCTGGGCCGCTGCTCCTCCGCCTCCGGCCGTCAAGCTCGCCACTGTAGCTGCCCCCGCGCCTTCTCAACCGGTGTCCAAGGCCCCCACGCCTTCATCGGCACTCGAGACTTCGAGACCAGCCTCGCTCACTACTGCAAGTGAAAGCTCCGGTCAGAATAGCACGCCACTGCCGGTCGCGTCGTCGTCTTCATCGACGTCCACTTCAGCTTCGATGCAGCACGCAGGAGAGTACGTCACCCTTCTTTCCAGCTCCCCCACTTGTTTCAATGTACCTTCCACGAGTACAACATACTTAATTGCCCCTTTTCTTGACATCAGCTCACACTTCTCGACCGACTCATCCGCATCTACTCCCTCCGCCACCACCTCTTCGTCAGCCTCCACCGCGAACCCAATCTCCCCACCTCTCCTCTCCGCTCCCACCGCGTTAACATCTTCGAAAGCCAAAGCATCATCTAAAACTAAAGCCAAACAGTCTTCAACGGCCAACGTTCTCCCGATCGCGACTTCGGCGCTCACCTCGACGACGACGAGCGTGTCCAAACCCAAGGCGAAAGCCGAGACGAGCGGAGGACACAAGAGAGAGTACGAGCAGTGGTTGAATATGGGCAAGTTTGAGAGTGGCAGCGAGAGTGAGAAGGATGGAGCAGCGGAAGAGGAGGAGGAGATTGACGAGCTCGAGGACGATGACGAGCCTATGCCTGGTGAGCTATTCTTCTCAGGTCTCTACGCGGTTGCTTGCACAGTCTACATACTAACAAATCTTTGCAAATAGCACTCCCACCAGAGACAGCAGCAGCAGTCAGACGGCACACCAGCTCGCTCGTCATCCGCCTCCCCTCGTCGTCCACTCCTCAGCCTCCACCCTCAACTCTTGCGCCATCATCGCTCTCCGTCTCGCTGTCCTCCATCTCCGCTCCTACCACCACCTTTTCCCCTCTCGCCACCGCTCTCAACTCAAACCCGCTCACACGCTCCCTCCCACCATCGACTACCGCCGCCGCACCCCGTCCAGCGAAAAAACCTCGTCTCTCAGCTCCCCCAGAACCCAACGCTCACCCCGCGCCCAAACCTCCAAAATCCAAAGCAAAAGCAAAAGCGAAAGTCGGCAAGCCCCCTCCACCGCCAAAAGTGACTCGCACGGGACGAGTCTCGATGCCTTCGGCGCGCCTCGATTCCGCTGAGGGCGTTTACCCAGGCGGGGACTACAAGGTCGGAGACGCGGTCATGGCTGTTCTTCCGGGCTGGTCGTGGTGGCCGAGTGTGGTGTGTAGCGAGGAGGACGTGCCTGACTGGGCGAAGATCAGGGGTGTGAAAGGCGCAAAGGGCGCTTTCGTGGTGAAGACGATTGCTGGTGGTGGGGACTGGTGCGTCCACTTTCCTCCTTCTTTCTCCTTCAGATAGAACACAAGAATCTCTGACCCGTTTCAATCCATTTTTGCGGCTCACAGGACCTACGTCGCACCAAAGAACCTCCGCAAGTTTACTCCAACCGAGCTGTCCGACACTCGCGCCAAGCTCTCCGCTCCTCCTTCCCGCAACTTGGAATCCCTCCCAAATGCATGGAAGAAATGGCCCGAAGCTCTGATTGAGGGCGTCGAGATCGGTTCTGATGCGGAGAAGCTCAAAGCGTGGAGGGAAGCTGGAGAGACATCGGTCGAGGAGGAGGGGAGGGAGAAGTGGGAGAAAGAGAAGAGGAGAAAGGGGGAAAGGGAAAGGGAGGATAGGGAGTGGAGAGTTGGACTTATGGGCTTGCCGAGGGAGAAGAAAGAGGAGGAAAGGCAGCAGAGTACGGTCGGGAGCGCGAGTGCCAGTGCTAGCGCCAGCGCTAGCGTCAGTCCGAGTGCCGAGCCGGAGGATTGGGACAAGCTTGAGAGGCAGCAGTGGTCCGAGTGATTGTTTGTTAGACGTAGTAGTGCTTTGCGATCGTGGAAAGTTGAGAATGTCACCCCCTTCTTGACACGGTCGAACACGTCGTGGAGTGCGGAGCGAGGCGGTGCAGGCGCACAGCCCGATGTTGACCTGTGCGCTGGAAAGCAACTCTACCCAAACGTGTAAATTTTTTTTAAAAGGTATCCGATTTGTCAGAGGATGATGTTGTTTCTCCGATGGAGTCCGTCTCTTAACACCGCCACACGGAAGCCGACAGCGCTCCGTCGGAGGCACTCCTTTCCACCGCCGTCCCACGTGCGTCTACGCCCGGGAGCGGCTCTTCTTCCGACTGTATTCTCACCATGTCATCAAGCAGTACCGACTCGGATGGTCCTCCATCATATGGACCATCACATGCCTCATCCTCAGCCCACTTGCCGGCCCAGCACTCCCCCAGCGTCAGCTTGCGAGGCGAGCCACGATGGCGCTCGGGCGTGCCTTTCCAGCGAAACTCTGCTGTCGCGCTCTTTGCGCGTGACAAGACGCCTTTTATGAGGGGCTCAGACCATCACAGGCAGGAATGGAGCGCAGACGAAGGTTCGTTGTCTCGTCTTGGGGAGGGATCGCGGGGTGCTGACACGGCGGTTTGGTCTTTCCAGTGTTGAAGGCGCCGCCATTTCGTGACCCCTCTTCTGGACCGGAGGGCGGACCTCCTGATGCAGGTAAGATTCGTCCATTTCTTAATCCTTCCAAATTTGGACCAATACCTTAGTGGGAACAGAAGATCCCCAGATGGTTGCGCATAGGGAAGCCGCCATGCAAGTCACTGTGCCCGCGTTTGACTGGGCCACGATGCAAGAGAATGATAGTAAGCTGGGTTCGCAAATCGTTGGTGTCTGGGTCCAAAGTCTAATCACAGTGCATTTCCAAGCTACGGAGCGGCACTTGAGCGGTGAGTGTAGATCTTGTTTGCCACCAAACAGCGGGTACTGATGGCGAGTCAGAGTCGGAGTTTGAGAGGATGGATCACGATAGTAAGGCTCTTACTACTCTACTTAATTTCAAGAGCTACTGACTGCCATTGTTCAATATTCAGTCAAGGAAGCGCACAAGCGTGAAATTGTGAAACAACAAGGAAGAGAAGTGGCCCGACCACCGCCTCACCGCTTTCGTGAGTCCCTTGCCATTTCTCAACGAAGCTAGTCTGAAGATTCAATTCTTTTAGAGCCTATTGATGAGGGGTGGAGGCTGGGTAACTACCTCGGTGGAGGCTCGGTATGTGCAGCGCCTCAGAGGCTTGTGTTTCGCTGACGTGGTGCCATGATCACTGTCTCAGTTCGGGCGGGTCTTCGAGGTAACCGGCTGTGACCGATTGTACTCAGTCTTCACTGACATTTATTTCCGTGCAGATATCAGATCCGCACGGCAAAGTGTGGGCCATCAAGTTCTTCCGCTATGAACCTCAGCTCGGCTCGAGTGGCAAGCGCTCCGAATGGGACTGTGCTCGCCAGGAATGCCTCATCCTCCAGCACATCACTGCCCACCATCGTACAAATCACTTGCAGACCGTCTTCAAAACCTCCCTTCCCTCGTTCAACATCACGCAGCGAATGGAGTACACCCTCAAAGAGCTGATGCGGGCGTTCATCGACCCACCCAAGCCCCAACACCCAAAGCCACTTCCGCCCTCGATGGTCCGCAACTTTTGTCGCCAAATCATGCTCGGCCTCGTCGACCTCTATGAGCTAGGTATTGCCCATCTCGACCTCAAGCCGTCGAACATCCTCATCACGGGCGACTACGGTTCGGGATGGCTTCTCCAAATCTCGGATTTTGGTGGCAGCTACCTGAAGACGGAGCGCGAGAAGATGGAGATCCACATTTTGACGCCTGCGTACGCCTCACCAGAGGCAATCATGTATCACTACTTAGATAGGACTGAAGGACATGGGCCTTTGACTTCGGACGGGTTTGTGTACTCGTGTCACCCTTCGCGAGATTGGTGGAGTGCCGGCTGTATCCTTGTCGAGTACAGCGTTTCCTTCTTGCCCAATTTGCCAATACTAACTCGATGTTCCATTCAAAGGATGATCGGTGGTCTCAAGTACATGTTCCCCCACGCCGCCGATTCTGACTTCCAGGCTGTGGTTCGAAGGGCGCCCTTGCCTCTCACCGCAGACTTTCAACAGCGGATTTTTGGCCCGTTCAGGCGTGAACTGGTACGTCTTGCCAGCTGAACAAACAAACTTTCTTGGCTAAACAAGCAAACCCCTTCTGGAACCAAACATTACCAGCTTCAGTACAACGTGCTCTCAGTAGATCGCGGAGAGTATGAGAAATTGCCGCCGGACCTCCAATATAAACTTCCGTGGCCGCGGCGGGACAGGTACTGTACGCATTCTCATTTACGTACCGCTGCTTGTGTACTGATTTCCATGATTTTTGGTCCTTTGACAGCTTTCGGCGCTTTCGTCGTCGCACAGCGGCTATTGAGCTACAGTTGGCGCGCGCGAGGGTCACCTCAAGAAGTTCTCGAGATGCCCTACCTTAAATCATGTATGTCAGCTATTCCCTACGCATTGAAGAATTTCATGTTCACTTAGAACAATTCCCAGTGGAGCACAAGGAGGTTCGATACCACTCGGTCAACAAATACCGCGCCAGGGCTCGTGGTGGGAGTGAGGGGAACGCATGGAACTGAGTAGATGGACAAATTGAAAATTCTCGCTTTTGTGAAGGAAAGGCATGGCAGGTGAGAGAGGAACACACGCTGCTCGCTAAGAGCGCTGACGTGGCGTTCTCGTTCACGCTGCCGCTTTCAGAGCAGGTGACAGTGGTGCTCTCTTATCATTAAGCTTTGGATTTCTTAAAGCAAGACTTCATTCATGGGTCTACCGGTGCTACAGTTCACATCAATCAACAACCCATGCCTTTTCATCAATCGCGTACCAGCCGGCCTTCATACAGCCTCGACGTCTCAAACTCCACCACCACGCCCTTCCGCTCACAATCTTGCAAAAACGACCTGCCCGCCAGCGCTCGCCAAACAACACCTCTTCCCACGCCTGTCATCTTGATGCTCTTGAGTCCCTTCAGCCCGCCTTTCGCCAGTCTCGTGTCGAGGAAGTAGACGACCGTGAGCGCGTCGTTGGGCTCTATTAAGGTGTATTGAATATGTTGAATGTCGGGTAGGTTTGAGAGTAGAGAGTCGCCCAGCTTTGAGGGGAGGAGGGTGATGGATCGGAGGTTGGGGAACAGAGATTGGAGGGAGGACGAGAGCGGCAAGTCGTGGACGGAGAGTACTGTGAGGTCGAGATGATGCACTACGTTGTTGGAAAGCAGGGTATTGATGAGAGTGGTGAATTGTTGGGGGGGAAGTTGGAGCGAGAGGTGCGTGAGACTCGAGCCGCTCGTCGAGCAGAGGATGGAGTGGACGACGTGGGGGTCGCTGCGAGTGATGTCGAGACAGCGGAGTCGAAATGGGATCTCGTTGGGGGAGATGTGGATATACATGAAGGAGGTGTGTGTCATGGAGAGGTATTTAAGGCCTGAATCAACCGCGTCAGCGGATTGGATTGAACGCAAGTGAACAAGCGCGAGAGCATGGACGCACTCGACAGCGATGGCACAGCAAAGATCCGCGGGTCCAAAAGTTCGTACTCTGTCAACGCCAAGGATTCCACCCCATCCAGACAACCCAACAACCTCGTCAGAGTCGGGGACGAGATACGCGCCTCGACAGACGGTTCGTGCGCCCGCAGATCGACGCCGCGCGTCCGGTAACGCCCCAACGCCTCGCTATCCATAATCACCATGGCGTCATCCTCCGACCATACCGCGATATCTTTCCAGAGCAGCGGCTGAGCGCACATCCTCCACGTCCGCGAAACGAGGCACGCGCGTCGGAGAAAGCGCCGATTGCGCTTATTGGCCAGGTGATGCGTCTCGTACGTGTCGGCAGGTGACACGACGACGACTCCAAGTCCCAAAATGTGCTCAAGGAGCTCTGGTGGGAGGGCCGCGAGCGTCGTAGGGCCGTAGGCGTCTTCGTACATCGGATGGTGGGTTCGAGGAGACGAATGGCTCGCTGGAGAAGCGGAAGGCTGGGAAGGTAAGCTACAAACAGGCGGGTAGCAAAAGCTGAATGTAGTGACTTGTGCGCACAGCTGTGCTGCTTCAAGGCGAAGAAGCGCAGAGGAAGTCGCGCGAAGTGTGAGGCAATGCCGGCGGATCCGGCGAGGCCATGTCCACGGACTTCGTGGTGATGGTGCTAAGCTTTCTGTTGCATGGCAGTGATTGCCTATTGGGTTTGATTTCAAAATCTTTGGCCATGCTGTGCTCGCTGAACGGTTCGCCCAGGGAGACAACGAGGTGACACGTCAGCCCGGCCAGGGGCGTGGTCCAATCCGACAGCTACATATGGAGAGACCAACTGCCTTTAAAACAGAAGCTAAGCTACAACATCAACATGAATGCCTTTGCCACGCAAACTCCGCTGTCTACACCGCACTACCCGGACCCAGACCCGCATTCGAATCAACCCTCGCTTCCTTGACCGGCACTCGCACCGCCTCAGCCACGATCGGAGCCGCCGGCGATCCATTCGAGACATGTCGGAGGAGAGGTGCAATCTCATCAAGAGAGTAGTCACACATGCAGAGGACGCCCGGGTAGTGGATCTGTTTGATGGAAGGCTTGGGCGCGACGGGAAGGTAGGAGGGGAGAAGGAGTGACTCCATGAGGCAGACGCACTAAGTAATGTCTGTAGTCAGTTTGATTATGCATAAATAGAAAGAAGAAGAACTGACAGAAGAAACGACGACGGGCGCCTCAATTTTGACAACCTTCGTCATCGTCTGCCCCGGAACTCCGTAATACACCTCCACCACCAGCTTGTGCCGCAACACGTAGATCCCCTCCGCTCCCCGACTACTAGGCCACATCGTCCTACACACCGGTAACCTCATAAGATCCTCGAACTTCCATCCCTTGCCCTCCTCCAGCACTTTCCGCTCCGCCCACTCTTTAACCAGGGAAGGCGAGGAACCAGAATAGTCGATGTGGGTAGTCGAAATTGTGCTGGAGGTGGTGTATGGTTCTGAGAGAAGGAGGGTCGGGTGATACATGACGACTGATTCATGGAGGTAGGTTTTGATGCGCAGGAGTTCGAGAGAGGATGGCGGGCCAGCAAAATGTAGCGTAAGGAGGGCGGGCGCGCCAAGGGTGAGGTTTGGGGAGAAAAACTCCATCCGTAGCGGCTGAACAGCGGGGCTGAGTTTTGTCTCATGGATGTAGGAAGAAAAGGAAGGGTACTTACGCCGAGAGTTTGGGAGAAGTGCTCGAGCGAGAGGTTCAGCGGGTCCACCGCGTCTCCAGGGTTATTCGGGAGCGCGGCGATCCATATCCGCTTAAGAGGACTCTTGATAGTACTTGAGGCCAGTCCAGCTAGCAATCCTGGCAATGGGACTAGCTCGACCAATGCTTCGACTGAATTGCGAGGAAACCACGTCAGGCCGCCCCACCTCTTTTCGCCCACCGAGGAAACAACTTACGATAATGGAGGATCCTACCGAGAGGAAATTTGATGCCAGTATTCAAGTCTGCGCCTTGTCCTATCTGTAGATTTGACGGAGGGTAGAACGAGAAAGGGTAGCTTTGACGTTCACGTTCCATTGACAGTGGCGTTAGCTCCGCCCTTCCTCCGCCGTTATAAAGAGAACCTAGACGGACCTGTGCTCGCCAGCAACGAGTTCAGACTCTTCTCCGGGTGGCAAAAGGTCATCTTTAAGCTCCAGCGTGACCTTCTCCGCCTTCGGCAGGCCCGAGTCCTTGTGTCCTAGCCGACGATCCGTTATCAGCTACGCCCGTCCTCCACAGCCTCACACAGAAGCTCTACATACCAGGAAACACAAGCTTTGCGGTTAAAACAATATACAAAGCCCTGATCGTCCGTTGGCGAGGCAGCGTGACGACGACAGTCCCGCGAACAGGCGGCGACGGTGGCGCAACGAGCGACTCGGGGTGAATGAACACCGCCGCCGAGTCCATCTTCACTTCTAGAGATACTCCAGATCCACCTGTGACCTTTGCGAGGGCCATCGTTGACGCCGGAGGCCTGTCGACGAGCAGCAGGTGGACTGGCGAAGACGGCAAGGGCGCGCTCAACTTCGCGTTCAGAAAAACTTGGGGACGCGCGGTGTGGCTTGCCACGTGTTAAGCGGTTTGAAACAGGAAATGGATCACAATTAGTGTCTATTCAATCACTGTAAAGTCAAGCAAAATTAAGCTCTTCGTGCTGTATGTACGGCTATCTACATCACTCCGTACCACACCGCTCCGGCAACCAACCCCACCCCGCTCATCAACGCCGCACCGTCCAAACTCCTTCCAGCACCAGACTGGGCCGTATCGCTCTTGGCCGAAGTAGTTCCCGTAGCAGTACCGGTAGCAGTAGCAGAAGTCGACGAGACCACCACTGTAGCGGGGCTCGAGAGCAGGATGGACGAAGAAGATGATGTGGTCGTAGTCGTGGGTGCGGACGATGTAGTAACAGCGGTGAGGAGGGGTGCCTCAACTGATGTCGCAGCAGTAGGCTCAGGAAGCGTCACGGTTCGAGTGCCGTTCATCCACTGCTCGTAGTTTGGGTACACGTACGCCGGGCCTTCGGCGTATGGCGTCGTGTCTATACGTTTGGCGGTTCTGGTCAGCACAAAGGCTTAGATTAGGGACGAAGAGTTTATAGACTTACTGTTCATGCAGACGGCGACTGGCATGACACCGCCGGTGAAAGTTGACCTAATGCTCGGCAAAAACTTCTCCGAGAGCGCCATGGTCTCGCCGTCAATCTCGTGCGTAAGGACTAAAGCAAAAAGTACACCGCATGTCAGCTGATGAGTCAGACTTTCAAACCTCAGTTTGCTTACCGATAGTCCCGGAAGTGTCAAACTCTCCATTGGCTCCCATGTCGATGAAGTTCTGATAGTTCGCCTCGACGGCCGCAACGCCGAGGCTGGCGTAGTCCCAATCTTCCGTGTCCTCTTCCCAGCTTTTCGCGGTCAAAAGTCAGCCAACTTCACCCTGCAAAGATGAGCTACAGTACCTACACGATGGTGACCATATCGAGCTGCTGCGCGATGAAACGAATGCGGTCGTCGACGTCGCCGTAGGGCGGGCGCCAGCATCGGACACTGATGCCAAGAACGTCCTTGATGGCCTTCTTTGAGAAATAGAGCTCAGCAAAGGCCTAAAGCAATGTAACATCGTCAGTATAGGCTCAAATGTGAAGGCGCCGGGTCCACGAACCTGCTCATTGGTCATCGAGGTCATGTCTGCCGAACAACAACGGGAAGGTCAGCCGCGCAACGGAGGGCTTAAACGAGAGGGAGTGGACATACAGGGATGACCTGGGAGGCGAGCAGGTTAAATGGGAAGCTGCTAAGTATACTCTGGAATGTACGCGATGGAGAGCACTTACTCCAAGTATGAGCACTGACGAGAGCCGCGATCAGCGCTGAAGGGACGGAGGTGAGCAACGACGGTGGCTCACCAGATCTCGTGTCCGTCACCCAATCCTCGCTGCGCCTCTAATGGCCAATCCATCTATATCAATGCCCATTTAGCCTTTGCTGTTCCGTCCGTCTTGAGCTTAAGAAGACTGACCACGTTCGACCCAATGTCTACCGAAAGGTCCGAGCGGTCAGTGACGTGTCTCAAAACTTGCCCCAGGCGGGTGAGCGGCACCCACAGAACAAAGTAGCTTTCTGGTCAATGGACTTGAGGTAATCATAGTACTGTTCCAGAAAAGCTCACGTCAGCGAATGCCGCTCATCGACTGCTTCTCCTCTCCCCCCGCAATGCCACGACTCACGGCGTTGTGGGAACAGTTTGGTCCTGCGGGAACAAGATGAGACAGGTCAGAGACCAGTTCAAACGTCAACACAACCAGCATTAATGCTGATGGACGTACCATCATCCAAAGTGAGGCCCCAACTCCGGGGTTCCTCGCATCTCGTAATGTCGTCGGGAAGTCCGGCCAGTTTCGGTGTGGTGCAGTGCCTGCCGGAGTGCGAGTGGAGGAAACCGCTCTAGCGTCAACAGGCGCCCTTGGAAACTGAGCAGAAAACGTAAACTGAGGGTGCTCACTCGTAGGTCCACCAGCAATCGTCGTCCGAGTCCGCGTAATCCACGCCATCGAAATCTCCGTCTCTGGTCCCTCGCGGCGCAATGTCGGGGATCGACGCGTTCATCGCGGCAAAGATGGCAATATCAGATGCAAGAATTCCTCTGAATAGTGCATTGTCAGCTTGTCCGAGTGAGTTTAGATTGCGAGAGAAAAGACACGGACGAGCCGGAAAGGTCCTGTGCATGAATGTTGGGTGAGCGGTGCGAGTTGGACGAGGTCGGTGCTGAGACTTACGGCAGTAGCCCAGATGGTAGGATAGGTCGAGGCCTAAGCACATGTAAAGAAAAGTCAGCTACATTTGCTGTCTTCCGTTTTGATCAAGCAAGAGAGCCGCCTACAATATCGTTGACTGGCGCGTAAGAGTAGTAAGAGCACTCTGCTGAGGCATCCGTGATGAGAGCTTCGTTCTCCCAGGTATCCCGAGCGGTAGTTGTCAAGCTGGCAGCCCTTGCTATAAGACTGGCCTTTGGGGATTCTCCTGCAGGGGAAGTTACTGCTGCTGCAGCTTCGAAACCCGATGCTCGCACAGCGACGGACGCGGCAAGCGACAGCGAAAACACGACGAGCGATCCGGGTGTCCTCATTCTGGTCGTGCCGTTGAGATGGTAGCTGACAAACAAAGGCAGACGGCTGAGATGCGGAGTCAAAGCAGGGCAGAAAGAAGACCAACGCTGAATCGATGGAAGATGGCGAAGGACCAGGGCGAAGAGAAGGACGAAGGCGAAGGCGCGTCGCCACAAAAAACAGACTCCCGCGTTGTGGTGTGGTGTGGGCGGAGCGAGAGGAATCCCCGAGTCGAGGTTGATCCGAAAACATCATTTCTATTGCTTTTGGCTTGAGCTAGCGCTGAGGCCAATCACACTGGATACGAAAATAGGTGCAAACGAGGCTGAGCAGGGCCAAAGGGTCGGAGTTCCCGTCGGTGCCGAACGCGCCGTGACGTGAAGGCTGTGGCTCGTCCACAAGCCCGGCCATCACGGAGTTGTACGCTCAGAAGACCGAGACACTACAACGTAGTTAACTGATGATAAAACTTCTGTGATGGCATGATATGATGACTGCCTGAGGCCTCACACCCCTTCTCGGCATGCAAGTCCGGTGGAAGGCGGCCTCTTCGTTGGGGAAGCTTCCCTTTTTAGCACAAGACTTGGTGAGGTTTGCTTGTGTCAAACACCATTTTCATTGGGGCAAGTTACGAAAACCTGACCTCATCAGCCATCTTTGAGGAGATACTGGTACTGAGTTGGTTTCCTCGGCCTTGCTGGACAGTCCACCGCGCCACGTCGCTCAGCCCTGCTTATCTGAGGTTTCCTCCCGCCACGCTCTTTTCCACAGTCGCCAGCAGCTGTGTGCGGAATACCCCAAGTATATTGAATTCAACCCTTTCTCACGTTGCACACCGTACCCCCATTTGCTTCTATACTTCTTTCGACGGCTTTGCCGTCCCAAGGCGGTGTGACACGCGGTTCCGGGAGCGCCAAGACGGCGTGGATTCCTCGCCGCAAATAATGCCGGAGAAGCACTGAATAATGCTGTACCTCATGTAACATCAGAGAAACCCATATGCCTTTAGGGCGTTGCTTCACCGTCTGTTCCAGTTTTATAAAACGAGCGTGGTTGATTGAATGCCAGGAGTGGGCCAAGCTCGAAGGGTCTACGTGCCATGAACGTGGGGGAAGCCTTTACCGATCTATACTCAGTGTCTATCCAAGATCTCCCTTAGAGCATCAACCCAGCGACTCCAGCCAAAGCCGCCGCCGGAGCGACCCAACCAAGTCCGGTCGGCGCCGCGCCGGCACTCTGCGACGTCGACGTGGGCGACGTGGCTCCTGAAGTCGAGCTAGCCGCGGTCGTCGAGGCTGCTTTGGTGGCAACCGCTTTTGCTTTGGAGGTCGCCTGAGAAGTGGAGTTGGCGGTCGAGGAGGGTGCGAGGATCTTGAGCGTCACGTCGGTGAAGACGGCGGTTGGGGCCGCGAGCGAGACGGTGCGCGTGCCGGCCATCCATTGGGCATAGTTCGGGTAGACGTATTGGTTGTCTTGCTCTACGTAGGGCTGAGTGTCTGAGAGTTGGAGAGTTGAGAGTCAGTTCGTACACGTAAGGGCATACAAGGACGAGGTCAACAAAAAGACGCACTATTGTTGCAGACAGCAATGGGCATCACACCGCCAGAGTAGGCTGCGCGGATCTGTGGCAGGTATTCCTCCGACAGAGTCATGGTCTCATTGTCAATCTCGTGGGTGAGGACTGCCGAGCACGTCAAAGATCAGTGTTGCACCCAAAATCCGAAAACCCTGGAACAAGCGTACCAATCGCTCCCTGCTTGGTAAAAGAACCGTTGGTGCCCATCTTGATGTAGTCTTGGTAGTTTTCTTTGATCTGCGGGATCCCCTCGGCGGCGTAGTTCCAGCTGGTCGACGCCACCACGGTCAGAGTTCTGCTTCGAGTCGTCGTCGAGCTCTCAACCAAACATACTCGTCGGTGTCTAGGTTCCAAAGCACGGTCTCGAGGTCCAGCTTGGACGCGATGTAACGCACGCGGTCGTCAGTGTCGCTGGGAGGACCACGTCAGCTCGGGTTTTGTGGTTTCGCTCGGCCGACGTACCCGAAGGGTGGCCGCCAGCACCGGACCGTGATGCCCATGATGTCCTTGATAATCTTCTTGGAAAAGTAGAGCTCTAGCACAGGGAAGTGAAGGGTCAGCTTGGTCTGAAGGCCAAGAAGCCACAGTCCTACGGACGTACCGGCGAAGACCTCTTCGTTCGTCTACGGCAAAGGTGTTAGCGTTGGATCACCTTGAAGCTGATCGTAGAATTACCAGCGTAGTCATAGTAGGATGAGACCATGTGTGGGAGCTTTCAACTCATCCGTCAGCGCTCCGTCCGTCCTCTGCCGTCCGAGATGAGCACACACCAGATCTCGTGGCCCTCAGCCAATGCACGCTGTGCCTCGAGCGGCCAGTTCATGACATTCGATCCAATGAAAAACATTGTTGCCTTTTGATTGATAGAGTTGAGGTAGTCGTAGTACTATATTCCTGATACAGTCAGCGATGGAAGACGTGGTCTTCTGAGGTGAGAAGACGAACGGCGTTGTGAGAGCAGTTCGGGCCTGGGTAAGGGTCGTCAGGAAAGCCCAAAAGCCATGGAAAAAAAGAGCTAACGCACCATCATCCAACGTGAACCCCCAAGTTTCAGGCTCCTTGCAGTAGCTGATGTCTGGCGGCAGTCCCGCGAGTTTCGGAGTCACGCAACCCCTGGCAAGACGGGTCGCGTCCCCTATCAGTTTGGCGTCCGGTTTCAGGCAACTAGTGTAAACACGGGCTTACTTCCAACTCCACTGTACAGATGGTGGTTAACTTCTACTAGTCAATGATCTGACTTCGGGGCTCACCCAACAGTCTGGGTCCGTCGCTGGGTACCCGTCATCCACGAAGTTTCCTCCGTCGGCAGTGAGCTTGTGGATGGTCGTGTTTGGGATGGAAGCTTCGAAGGCGGCGAAAATAGACTTGTCGTAGTCTGTGATTCCTCTGAAAAATCATTCGAAGCTGTCCAATCAGCAACCACTCGAAACCCAGCGAGGCCACAAAGTGAAAAGGGGCCAACGGAGTGGACAGGTTCGCGGTGACCCAGTTGGGTGGGTACGTCGCCGCCTGGAGCGAGAGCGGTTAGTCCGGAGCACACTCTTGACAGCCTAAAGATACCCACAAGAGCAGTGACCTGTGGGATTGTGTAAGGCGTGCACTCATCCGTGGCGGACTTGATGGTCGCCTCCTGTTCCCACGTCGACCTTGAGCCTCCACTCGCGGCGGCGGCAGCAGCGGGGGACGCATGAGCCACAGCTTGGCGGAGAAGACCAGCGGTGGCAATGAACGAAAGTAGAACTGGCCTCATTGCGCCAAACCCAGTCAGAAACCGAAACTGTAAGAGATCAGGGTCGAGAAGCAAGCCGGGGATTCCAAGGGACAAAGGAAACGGGGCCCGGCGTGCTGGAAACGCGTTTGGGCCTCTGGCCACCACAGTGGGCCCGAACGGGCTACGCTGTTCGCCGAGGTACGTACGAGTCAAACAGGGGCTTTTTATGAGTTCCATTGGGCTGGAATCTCCGCCGGACCAAAACAGCGGACGCAGGCGGGGCTTGATGGTGTGGTGCGAGTGGGAAGACACGTTTTGTGGAGTTGCGGTCAAGGGACAGGCTGTTCCCATGATGGTCAAAATCATCATTTGAGTCTTCTGCTCTCCCCGCTGGAAGGGTCAGAACTGTGTTTTCTAATGGTCTGCTCGCGAGGATTGTGATGCCCTCTGGTTGGCCAGCGACATAGACGTTGAGAAGGGCAGGAGAGCCGAGGGGGAGGCTAAAAAGGAATATCAATTCCAATTTTGTGGATTGAAGAGGATGATCTGAAAAGAGATGAGGTGCGAGAATCAAGCGACGCACCCCTCGTCGCTCCGAGAAATTCTCGGTGGTGGGGATGGCGGGGTTCGGCATGTCGTCAGGAGTGTTAGCCAGCACCTCGATCTGTTAGCGAGACATTAGACTCTACATTCGTTGATATCGGAGCCCTGGAGTAGATCAACCTGCACGACGAGTTCAGCAAACGGTTGCACTACCGGTACCTCGCCACGCGCCACGTCAGCCCCGCTCGCGATGGTTTTGGATAAAGCTTTTGACTTGCTTCTCTGATTCCCACGAGTCGGTCGAGCTGAACACTTTCTAACCTTGGTGTCTAGTAGAAGGTCGAAGCTGAATGGGTCGCTGGAAGTCGTACTTGGTCCTGTAACTCCGAGCCTCCGGGCGTTACTCCGGGCGTTCCTCCGCACGCTCCTACGGCGAGGAGTAGACGCATCTGTTTCGTCAGCCCTCAATGCAGAGTTTCCACCAGTGAAAAAATATAATCCCTCAGCTCCACTATAGCTTCACTCTCATTTGCGAAGCTGCACGCCTTATCGCCAGCGTGTGCGCAGGGAGGAGTGAACAGAAATCAGAACGTCGGTCACAGGTCCGCTCCAAAAGGTTTGAAAAGCACTAGGATTAAGCAGATGGTCAATGACGATGGTAAAAGTATCGGTGAGAGCTTTGGTGATGATCTCGACGAAGGCAGAGCAAACCGATGGAGGGACGCGCCGCTTCGGGTGAGAGAACACCACCGCAGAGTCACTTTCACTTCCAAATACGTTGCAGTATAAATGAGTAGAATTAGACTCTTTCATCTAGTGCTGGGCGGGGGTGCGGTGAGCCCGTAGAGGACGTGGCCGAGGGCAGAGCCCCGCGCGACTTGGGCGAGCGCGAAGGAGCGAAGGCGCGCGCGCGAGGGGCTCCTCTGCCTCTGACCACGACCGTCGAATCTACAGCTTCCTGCACTTCTCGACACAAGTTCGACACATACCTAGGTAAGTGATGATGTTAGCCTGACGACGACCACGACGGCGCGACTCACACCCTTCGTCGTCGCGTCAAAGCAGAGCACGAACCGCACGACCTCGCACCATCGCTCAACGCTCTTGCACGATGTCGCTCGCTCCATTCCCGACGGAACTCATCGACCAGATCCTCGAAGAACTCGGCAGTCTGTACCCCAAGCCGAACTTCACGAGTCCCCCGCACCCAAACTTCATCAAGACGCTCAAGAGTGCCGCGCTCGTCTGTCGCAGGTGGAGGGGCTCAGCTCAGCGAAGGATCTACAAGGAGACGCACATCCACATCTCGTCCATCACTGAGCTCGAAGAGATCAAGCAACTCGTCAACTCGAACGCGATCATCGGCGGATACATCAAGAACCTCATCCTCGACTTTGGGTTCGCCCCCGACTCGAGGGGAGGAAGGCACATCCGCGTCACCGACCTCGAATCGATTGCGACCCTCTTCCCAGAGCTCCATTACTTGCGTATCATCTACCCGAACTTTAATTTGGACGACTGGAAGGACCGTCCCAACCTCGCGAACCTCGACGCCCTCGCGATGGACTTCAGCCCCTGGATGGTCGGCACGACTTTCATCACCGAGATGCTCTCTTTCGCTACCAACATCTCTTCTCTCGCCCTCTACTCAGACTACAGGGGATGGGGTGTACGCCTGACGGACGTCTTCCGCAACAACGGAGCGCAGGCTGTGCTCCCCACCCTCTCCAGCCTGAAGCTCACCGGGTACTGCCTCGAGTGGGACTTCCCCTCGCTCAAGATCCTTTCAGACGACACTCTCAAGCAGATCACTCAGCTCGAGCTGACCGGCAACCACCCTCCTCCGGATGCCCGCTTGCTGCACCCATGGTCGCCCACCCTCCGTTCCTTGTCCTTCACCAACGAACTCGGCCACTGTTCCCACACCAATTTCACGAACTGTCACTCACTCGCCCGCGTCAGTCTTCGTGGTGTCAACGTCCTTTCTCCGCAGAGTCACTTTTATCAGGCCGTCAGGGTGCTCCCGCCCTCAGTTACCTCACTCGAGTTTGACAGCACGCTCGCCGGCCTCGAGAGGTCGTTGAACGAGCACAAGAAGAACTGGGCTCGCAAGCACTTCAAGAAGCTCGAGGTCAACATCAGGGGTACGGTGGGTGGATCGAAAGAGAAGAGGGAGGAGAAGATCGTGGCCACGCTCGCTAGGTGTCGTGCGATCTGCAGCGAGCTTGGAGTGGCTCTTTCGGTGACTCAGGGTTCGTCTCCTTTCCGCTTCTGCTCTTGACAGCCAGGAAAAGGAACTCAGGCTTCTTCCATCTCCAGAGTGAACCTCGGCGACGCTTTCGATGGACTTGTGCTTCCCGCTTTTGGGTACGCGCTTTCGAGCTTTATTAACCTGCAACGTCCCTTGTCCACTGTGGGCTGATTCCCTCCACCTGTACGCAGCCCTGTACGACGTTTTTCAGTCTGAAATTCAAGCTTTGCTTTGTCTCCAACAATTGATCTCAGTGGATCAGCGTTCGGGGGAAATGGAGCATGTGGTTGTCCGTCCTGTGAGGCAAAGCTTGCGATCGTTCAAGCCCGTCTCGAGCGAAAGGTGTTCACAGCACAGCAGCCTTAAAGAAGCCTGTAGTCTCATAGCTAGGTGATTTAAAATTACTGCCCAATGAACTCAAACGCTGAAGGATTGAGCAAGTGTCAGCCATCAAGCCCATCGACAAGAGCTGTTTTGGTCGACTCACTCGCTCGCCCGCACTCTTCGCCCTCGTCATTCAGGAGGACACCTGAGCGGCAGGGAGTCAGTAATCCGCTCTTCGTTCAGTGCCTGAGCTCTCAGCTCGACTCACCTCTAACCTCCGCCGAATCGAGCTCGAGACCCAAGTCGAATTCGGTGTAGAACCCACCTAGGCGCACGTTATCCATCAGTACTTTCATTTTTGCTTCTGAGCATTTTAAAAATCAGCAGATAGAAGCTTACCTGTCGAATTTTGCGAGTTGTAGTAGAATGCGGGGAGTGACGACAGGTCGACGGTCCATCGACACAGCTCGTACGTCTCACCTGCCCAACGCCAACAAAGTTCAGTGATCAGTCCTCCAGCTTTCCTTTTGACAGCGGCCCAAAACATCGACACCGAAACCTCACCCTCATCAGTATAGCGAAAGATCTGGTCCGCGTCCGAGACGTAGAGGATCGCGGTGAAGAGGCAGTCGGAGGGGCCACGCGAGTACTTGCAGAATCGGGAACGGAGGCGTTGGCCCTTGCGGAGAACGGCTGGAAAGAGGTGATCGAGTCGTCAAAACAGATTTGAATGAGAAAAGAAAAAAAAAGAGGAAAGGACAACGAACCTCCTTTGGCGACGAGGTACGACAACCTGTTCTCGCACACTTCGATCCCTGCGTCGTTGACCGCGATGAAGCCAGGTCGTTGATACTGTCCCGCCCAACCCACGTCAGCACTGTTCGCACTCAGGATTCCATAGAAGGGAACGCGCCTGATCCACCGGTTCGGCGGGCAACTTGACCTTCATAATATAACTCCTTGGCGAGATCACGCTACTCACCGCCGCCTTGCCTCCCGTCAAGCCCAACCCGTACCTCGCGGCGCCTTGCAACGTCGCGACATCACAATCGTTCGGACGGGCGATGACGGGGATCCGGTCGCCAAAGGTCTGTTGCATGCGTTTGAAGAGGTATTCGGACGAAGCGAAACCGCCGACGAGGATCAAGGCGTTGACTTCTTTGTTGGGGGTTTTGAGGAGTTGGGTTTCGACGAGCTCGAGGACTTGGTCTGCGTGCGTCGGTGGGTAGGGGTTGAACGAGGGGGAGGGTTAGTGAGCGCTAGGAGGGGATACAGGGCAGGGCGCGCTGACTGACTGATGACGGGGTCAAACACGTCTCGACGGAGGACGTGGCCTGGGATCGCGAGCTCGCCGTACTCGAGTCCGATCTCGGGGTCGTGCCCGTCCTCGCTGCGAATCTCCACACGTCAGCGCTGGCTTGACCAGGATTCGCTGACGGAGCGTGAAAGCGGTACGTACATGTTGAAGCAGTTGAATCGGAATTGTGTATCTATTCCAAGAAGAGAAAGATGAGTAAAGTGGGCCTGGTGGGGACCTGGGGAAGATAGCGACGCACCATCATCCTCCTCGCCCAAATACGTGAGCTTGTCCGTCTCCGAGAACGCGTGGCGGAAAGCCGCCAGGCTCGCCGCATCAAGGTGCGTCGGATGGTCACGCAAGCTACCCCACGCACCACATCAGCGACCTCCGCCTCCAACCTGAAAACCACGAACTCACATGCTCCTGATCAACGCCTCGAACCTCAGGTCCAAAAACAAGCTCCCACAATTACTCCCGCTCCTCGCGCACATCTCTGCGATCTCGAGCTGCGACAATTGACCGATGAGCTTGTACGCCGCGGTATCGACCGTTCCTCCTCCAGCGTCGCAGATGATGAACGACTGAGAAGCGCGAAGACGATGAAGGGTCGTGAGGGTCGAAGCGTGGATCGCGGCAGCTTCGGGTTCGCTATATTGGACGGCGATGGGGACCACGTCAGTTCTGCCGTCGGAAGGAAGAGGACGAGGGAGGGCGCACGTGATGATCCTGAGACGGTCCCTCCAGTTCTTGTCGCCTCCTCTCGAGCTCTGGACGAGTCCAGCTTTGAGCGCGGCCTGACGCATGATGGCGCACCCGGCGGCATCCCACGCCGCTGGGACCGTGAGGAGCACGTCGGCCGCCTCTGCATATCCACCGCGTTGTCAGCCTGTTGACCGTTTTCGTTTCGAGGGAAGAAAAGGGCGAAGGAAGCTCACCAAGATCCGCAACGGAACCGATCTCTTCGGTGATGGTCGTCTTGGCGTACGTCCACAGGCAGGTCAAGAAGTCGACGATGACATCGATCGGTTCCTTCCCATACGGAAGCTCAGGGAGCCGAGCTGACGACGTGCCACGTCCGTCCCTCAGCACGTCGGGAGAGAGGAATAACCTGTGTTGGCCGAGAGTGAGGTTCGATGGGCCGAGGGCTGAAAGAAGAAGGACAACGCTACTTGAACCACTCGAGCTTGTACATCCCTTCTCCCACAGCCGCACTCTTGGCTTCCAACCCCCACGCCAAAACCGTCGCAGGCTCCGACGGCGTCCTCTGATGGTCTATACCCACCCACCACCAGAAACCTCGCGTCAGCAGGCGTTCACCATACAGTCCTCGGTCTTCCTCTCCACCAGGCAAGGGAAAGGGCGGAAAGAAGACACGGACAGAGGATGCAAGTTGGGACTTTGCGGTACGTCTCGTAGCTTCCTGGCCAGGAGAGGATCTGTCGGATCTGGCCCGACATGGAGCGGTTCGAACCGTACGCGATGCCGGAGAAGGTCGTTCTGTTTCGTCGTTCGTTCGTTCGACCGTGTGTCAGGGAGCTGGTTACGATAGAAGCGTGGAATACGGGGGGACCGGCTGACCCAAAATCAATCCTGGGAAAGGGGGCAGCAATCAGGCGAAATTTCCCTCAAACTTGAATAGAAAGAAATGTCCCACGCACCCAACACTCAATTTGCCCTCATTCTCGCCCGCTCCCTGAAGCCCCTCCCCCGCCGCCGCGGCGCCACTCATCATCGCCGAGTTCCCACCATACGCATTCCCGCCCAACGCTCCTCCTTGTCCAGTACTCAGCATCCCGTTCCCACCATGGCCTACAGACGATCCATTCCCGGGACTCATGGCGCGCTGCAGGGCTGCTGGAGGGGGAGGCGACATGCTCGGACCGTAGCCCCCGGTGTTGGCTGAAGTCGGTGGAGTCGGGTAGGCCCCCTGGGGCTGGGGTTGAGGTTGGGCATAAGTAGGTTGAGGACGAATGATGCTCCCCGCCGGGGAATGCTGCACCATCCCTGGTGGAAGTGGGTTCCCGCCATACCCGTTCGGACCGGGCTGCTGTTGTTGATGTTGATGAATCTGGGACGACGACGGCGTTTTCGAGCGCTTGAAAAAGTTCTTCATCCCGGAGACGCTGTTTCAGAGAAGGAAGGATTGGTGTAAGGAAGGAGGAAGAGAAGAAAGGAACCTGGTGGAGAGGAGAGGAGGCACGCGCTCCGCCTCCGACCCGCGGACGTTTGCACTGCCTCCTGTCTCTCGCTCGCTCGCTCCTTCTTTCGGGGCACGTCCTCGACACTCCTAGCTCAGAAGTGAGGAGAGAATGAGATGGCAAGAGAATTACAACACAATCAAACAAACAACAATTCCCCCTTTTCCCTTCGCCTTCCTTCTATGGTTTCCCCTATGCCCAGATGCAATGCACTCTCCGGAAGATCTTAGATATGCCCCCCGCCCAAAAACTCGAACGCTGAGATGCGGTTTTCGCCCAAGGCGTCAGCTTTCTACCACTCAAGGACAACCAAAAAAAAAAAAGGAGAAAAGACTGCGTACTGGCTTTCCCACACTCCAAGCCTTCGTCCGATAACAAGACGCCTGTGCAACACGTCGCGCTGCGTCAGTTTATGCAACGTACGCCAGCCCAAAGTCCCCCTCAACGAACCTCGAACTTCGGCGGAATCCAGCTCCAACCCAAGATCGAACCTGCGTCAATGCCAAATTGTCAGCTCGTGGCGAAAAGAAGAAGGGAAGAAAAAGGGGGACAGAGACGCACTCGACGTAACCCCCTCCGGACCTCGCAATGTACTGGAAGTTGGGCAGCGACGCGAGGTTGACGGTCCACCGACACAGCTCGGACGTTTCCCCTGTTAGCCCCAGCAGAGCACGTAAATCTCCAAATTCTTCAGCTCTTCACAACACAATTCAAAGACGAACCCTCATCCGTGTACCTAAACCCACCGACAAAAAATCACATCAGCTTCCCGCCCTTCCCCGTACACGACAAGAACAAAGAGGAACCCCATCAAACCGCCGGACGCACCTATAAATCTCGTCGCCATCCGAAACGTACAACACGGCTTGGAAGAAACTGTCGTCGGGGCCTTTCGTGTACTTGCAGAACCTCGAGCGGAGCCTGACGCCTTTCTGGAGGACCGCGCCCTTTTCGACTAGGTCTGTTTGTTTGGAAGTTGTTGTGGTCGTTAGCGGCGGTTGATGGGAGCTGGAAAGAAGTAGGAATGGGAGGGGAGGAAGGAGGAAAGAGGAAAGAGGAAAGAGGAAAGCAAGGGGAATATAAGAGGGAAAAACACGCACAGCTCAATCGGTTCGTACAGATCTCGAGCCTCGCATCGTTATACGTGATGTATTGCGGCCGGAGGTGATGGTCGATCGGCTCCGCAGGGAGTTTGACCTCTACCTCCCATGCTAATCAGCACTGCCATCGCTCGAGGAACAAAAGGCAAGGAGAGAAGCAGCAACAAAAAAAAAAGAACCAAAACGCACTCATACAATAACTCCTCGGACACACGACCGAACTGACCGCCTTCTTCCCCTGACTCAGTCCCAACCCATACCTCGCCGCGCCTTGCAAAGTCGCGACATCGCAATCGTTCGGTCTCGCGATCGTGCCGACCCGCGCGCCGAACGTCTGCTGGACGCGCGTGAAGAGGTACTCCGACGCGGCGAAGCCGCCGACGAGGATGATGGCGTCGACTCGGAGGGACGGGAGTTTGGCCATCTGGTGTTCGAGGAGGGCTAGGACTTGGTCTGTGCGCGTTGTCGGGTGGGGATCGTCAGCTTTTCCTTGCGTTGTAAGAGGGAAGGGGAAAGCGCGCACTGATGATCGGATCAAACACCTCCTTCTTGATCCTCCACCCGGGGATCGCGAGTTCTCCCCACTCGAGTCCAATCTCGGGGTCGTTACAATCCTCGACGTTGAAGCAGTTGAACCGGAAGAACGCTTCTGCTCTCCCCCCAGGCGCATGCGTCAGCGAGAAGAAAGGAAGAAAAGTAGGAAGAACGAACCGTCATCTTCAGCAGTCCCATGATAAGCGAGCTTATCCGTCTCCGAGAACGCATGCATAAACGCAGCGAGACTCGGCGGGTCCAAATGGATCGGGTGGTCCTTCAACCTATGTTTCCGCATCCCCAACAACCCCATTAGCCCCCTCTCATCCCTCGCTCCCCAAAAAACCCTTAGAAAACACCCCTCAACGACTCACAACCTCCTCAACAACTCCTCAAACTTGAGGTCAACAAACAAGCTCCCACAATTGCTCCCGCTCCTCGCGCACAACTCGGCCACCTCGAGCGCACTCAGTTCGCCCATGATCCTGAACACGCTCGTGTCGACGGTCCCGCCTCCTGCGTCGCAGATGATGAACGATTGCGTCGGTTTGAGGTTGTGCAGCGTCGAGAGCGTTGACGCGTGGATCGCTGCTGCTTCCGGCTCGCTGCGCAGGTCGTAGGGGGGTTCGAGAACGGGGCAAACGCACGTCAGCGCCCAGTACCCCGCCTTTTCACATCCCGCTCCCTCGAAAGGGAAGGAACTCGAAAGCAGCACGCACGTGATGATCCTCAACCTCTCCCTCCAATTCTTGTCGCCCGCTCTCGAGCTCTGGACCAATTGGGCGCGGATCGCCGCTTCGCGCATGAGCGCGCACCCGGCGGCATCCCAAGCGGCCGGAACGGTGAGGAGGACGTCGGCCGCATCTGATCATTTGTTCCCAACCCAAAACATCAGGAATCCGCTTCACCATTCCACTCCCTCGCGTCACCATCTCCAATGAAGAACAAGAAAGAAAGACAGCAAAAACAGGGCCAAAAGAACGCACCGAGATCGACGACGCTCCCAATCTCCTCCGTGATCTCGCCTCTCGCGTACTTCCACACACACCTCAAAAAGTCGGCAATCACGTCCGTCGCGTCCTTCCCGTGCGGCAAAGGAGGTAATCGAGGGTCGGAAGTCGGCGAGTGGAGGAGCGAGGGGCTGAGGAGGAGTTTGTACCATTCGCATCTGGGTGGACGGCGGAGTTGTGGAGAGGGAGGGGGTGGGGTGGGATGGGGTGGGTTAGTAAAGGGAGGAATGGAGAGAGGGGTGGTTTGAAATGGGGAGAAACATGAGGGATGGAGCGGGCGGCAAAGGAAGGAAAAAGGCGCAGGGAAAGGGCGCCACGTCACCAACCCCCCCTGTCGTGCGCCGTCGTTTCACGCGCCCTCCAGCTCGCACGTCCTTCATGCACTTGCCTCACGTCCATTCCCGCACCTTGATCCCTCTCCACTGAGCCACCTGTCCGACCCCTCAAACCCCTGCCAGGCCCAGGCCAAGCCAACGAACTCCCCTCCCAGAGTAGCACTACTGCCCCAAAGACACAACTCACTTGATCAACCCGCTGCCCGGCCTGACTGCGACAGCTTTCGCCTCTAACCCCCAAGCGACGACGACGGCTTCCCTGTTCGGGTCGGGTTGGGAATAGAGGATGCACGACGGGATCTTGCGGTACCTGTGCGCGCTCTCTCTCTCGTTAGCTTTTTGGCCGAGAGAGAAAGAGAAAGAGGGAGGAGAGAGAACGCACGTCTCGTACGATCCTGGCCAGTTGAGGATCTGTCGGATCTGTCCGCTAAAGAGGCGCGTCGAGCCGAACGCGACGCCGGAAAAGGTCGTCCTGCGCGTCGTTGTTGGTCGTCGAGCGTCAGCCAAACTCGTCCAGAAGACCCACAAAAAAGGAGGTGGACGCACCCAAAGTCGATCCCGACGCTGAGTTTCCCCTCTGCGCTATTGTTCTCCCTGACCCTCCTCGCCACCTCCCTCTCCATCGTGCCGACCGTGCCCGCTCCTCCGGCATACGCGCCGTCAAACCCTCTCGGACTGGCACTCATCCCCCTCATCGGCGGCGGGGGGGACGGGTACATCGCTTCCGGTCTGACGATCAGCCCGTTCCGGTCGCCTCGGAGGGAGTGGGAGGAAGGCGTCTGGAGGCGCAAAGCGGCGCCCGTGTAGGTGTCGCCTGGGCCGCCGGTCAGGACCGGGGTGTGCCGAGGGTGGATCGGGGGCGGGAGGGACGGGTGAGGGTAGTGTGGGTAGTGGGAGGAGTAAGGGGAGTGAGAAGGCGGAGGAATGGACAACTGGGGATGGGGAGGGTACGGGTCGGGGTGCGAGTGGTGCGAGTGGTGCGAGTTGTAACCCCGCGGCGGACTCGGCGGCTGCTGGCTCCTCCCCGGTGCTGCCGCACTGTTCCTCCCACTCCCTCCATTGACTGCACTGCTGGTCCCCGTCGAAGAGAGCGGCAGCGGGCGGGGTTTCTCGTGAGACGCGGACGGAGGACGGTGGCCGAGTTGGGGCGGAGGAGGAGGCGACGTGGAGCGGCCGCAGCAGCTCATGGCGTCTAGCTGTCTCTCTCCTTCTTTTTTTACAGAGTAGTGCGAGAGGGGGTGAGGGGCGAGGTGAGGATGGGAAGGAGGGAAGGAGGAACGGGCTGCGCGGGTGCGCGCGAGCTGAGGCGCCGAAGCCGGGCGGCGCAAGGATTTTTGTTTGTTTACGTGCGAAGCGAGGGGCTTCGCGCTCTCCCCATTTGCCTGTCAAGCTGGGTCTGTCGTCTGCACGACAAGGCCAGGCATGCAAACAGTCGAGGAAACCACGTGTCAATAATCGCAACATCTCTTTCCCGTTCACTCGGAAAAAAAAAGGAGCAACGCGACGAACGCGTCTCGACTGGGATCGCGTCTTTGGCGTGTCGAGTCAGCTCGTCGGCATCTCCGAACCCGCCCTCCAACGGATCGCAAAAAGGGTGTGGAATGGACAACGAGTGTGAGAGTGGGTGAGGGATACACATTAAAAGATATATTTAGACAGCTGGGTGGTGTAATACAAATCCGCAAAAAAAGAGGGGGAACCCTGGCTCCCGGGTCGTCCGTCGTCCCCCCATCAACAGGCCCTACGAAGACCGCACACGCACGCACGTATCAGCCCCCCGCTGTGTCCACCACGACGACCAAGAAGCCAACAACTCACCCTCTACTCCTTCCAGTTCTTACAAACAAAACAAGCCACACCGCCGACCGTTCTTCCCGCCTCGCAACCGCATGATGAGACTCGCCTCCCTTCCTTCCTCTTCCTGCTCCTCCTCCCTCCGCCTCGCCGTCGCTGATGGTGGGTACGATCCAGAGATTGACATGGTCGAACTTCGACTCGGTTGAGTCGTTAGGGTGTGAGTGTGGGAGAGAGGGAGGTGAGCGGGGGCAGGGTACGAAGGCGCTTGAAGTTGGGACCAGGACGTTGGCGTCGACGAGGGCGGGTCGGGGAGGATCATTCCTTTTTCTTATGTGGGTATACTTTCTTTTTGATTAGGTAGATAGAGGGAGATGGGTGGAAGGACGGGAAGACGAGACGAGACGAACGCACCCCCAACGCCCGACCCCTTCTTCCACGCGCCCGCAAATCTATTCACTCGAAAATAAGAATTCTTCTCGTTTGCACCGCCCGCGTCGGGGCTGCGCAGCCGGCGTACCCAAGAAGCGGCGGGGGGGCCAAGCACCGAGGGCGTTGGTTGCATCATCATCATCCACCGCCCTCCCTTCCCTCTCTCTTCTACCCCTCAACTTCCCTTTTTTCCCAAAGTTTCCCCCTTTTTTCTCGCAATACCCCTTCAAAGACTACAAGACGACCCAGCCACGTCGAACATGGGACTCGCGTCGAAACTCGCCGCGGCGAACGCCAACACTGGGGGTGCTCCTCCTCCTCCCGCCGCCGCCGGTGGGGGAGGGTACGGCCAACCCCCTCCTCAGCAGTATGGTCAGCAGCCTCAGCAGGGTGAGTTCTTCTTCTTCTTTTGGTGGTAATTGGGTTTGGAGGGGAAGGGGAGGAGAGGGGGGAGGGTAGGGGTCGGGTGGCGGCACCTCGGTGGTGCTGCTGTGCTTCGTTCGCTCGTCGGGATGGACGGGGGTGGGCATGGAAGGCTGGGGGGGTTTGAGTACGGAAGAGTGCCTTTGGAAGCAGTACTAGACTGCTCTGGGAGCGACTCAAGGAGGGCGCGGTAGGAGGCAGTGGAGGGGAACGGCGACGGGACGTGGCAGGAGGGGCGTAGAGAACGGGGCTTGGCGGGAGTCGGAGCTCGGTTCGGGATCGTGAGGGAGGAGCGAGGGGTTGCAAGACTGGAAGTGGTCGATGAAGGACTCAAAGGTGTTTGGGTCGTGTTCGTGTTGGAGGAGGAGGGCGGCTGTACGCCGAGACGATGGTACGCCCCGCGCCGGCGCGGAGCACTCTTTGCCGTCCTGCGCTCGCTCCATTCCTCCCACTTGTTCACATCCTTGACTTGAGCATCAACTTTCCATTCTCGTAACTCTAAACCACTAACGCTCCCCCTCACCACCAACCAGGGTACGGCGCCCCCACCTCGGCCCCTCCTCAGCAATCGTACGGCTCGCCCGCCCCCCAGCAGTCGTACGGCGCTCCCCCTCCCACCTCCCAGAGCCAGTACTCGGCCCCGTCCGGCGCTCCCCCTCCCCTTCCGACGAGCCAGAGGCCTGGAGGCACCCCAGGCGTCCCGACGAGCTTGCAGCCTGGTGGTCCGTCCCCTTGCTTCTGCTATGACGGTGGAGCGTAGGCCAGGAGAGCTGATCTCTTCCTTCCACTTACTCTTCCCCTCTTGCTCCTCCCTCTTTCCATTTCCCCCCGTTCACTTCACCCACCCCACCACCAGCTCCCGGCCAGACCCAAGCCTACGGCCAGCCCCAGCAGGGCGGCCAACAACAAGGCTACGGCCACCCTCCCCAGTCCCAGCCCCAGCAGGGATACGGCCAACCCCAGCAGCAACAGGGCTACGGCCAGCCCCAGCAGCAACAGGGTCAGTACGGCCAACCCCCACAGCAGTACGGCGGTGGAGGGTACGGTCAGCAGCAGGGCCAGTACGGCCAGCAGCAGGGCCAGTACGGTCAGCCGCCTCAGGGTCAGCAGCAAGGAGGTTATGGTGGGCCGCCGGGAGGAGGCATGGGACAACAGCAGCAGCCGCCAGCTCAGGGCGGGCCGGCGAGTGACCCCAACACGATCTTGAACATCCTCAAGCAGGGCGTCGTCGATCAGGTGCGTTTTTGCTTCCTAGGAGTTTCTGCTCTTTTCCAGTGGTTCGTGAGGAGTTGAGAGTGGGGAGGACGGGGATGGCCGACGAGAACAAGGCGCTGACCTCTTCTCTTTTCCTTTTCCTCTTTCACCACCCCACCCACCTACCAACGAAACGAAACGAAAACGAAAAAACCACAAAAAAAACACACACCCAGAACATCCAATCGTTCTACCCTCCCGGCTCGCTCGAACCCCTCGCGGCGGCCGTCGCGCGCTCAGGCGCCGTCCAGAAGCTCGCCGCCGAGTGGAGGCTCCCGATGGAGATCGCGATGGACTTGGTCAAGTTGAGCTTGTTTGACGTCGTTCTCTACCTCGATGATTCTGGTGAGCGTCTGTTTGCTTTGGACTTGAGGGGGGAGAGGCTGATGAGTTGGGACGGGGGGAAACGCAGGCTCGATGACGTTCGAGGAAGGCGGGACGAGGATCGACGATCTCAAGCTCATTATCTCGAGGGTTGCCATGGCCGCGAGCTTGTTTGATCAGGATGGGATCCAGGTGCGTCTTTCTTTCCTTGCGAGGCTTCGAACGACGGCGCGTGGGACACGTGGCGCGCGTTTCTTGGGCCGCGCAGGGTTGGGAGAGGTCTGTGGGGGGTGGGGGTGGGATGGGTGCTTACAGTAGTCTTTGTATGTAGGTTCGTTTTATGAATTCGAGGGTCGAGGGCAACAACATCAACAGCGAGCAGGCCGCGATGAACCTCATCACTCAGTGCGTCTCCCCTCCCCATTCCTTTCCTGCGTCCTTCTAGTAGAGTGAGCTAATACTTGAACTCGATCTTGTGCTTTCCGCAAAAAAACAGAGTCAAGTTCTCGGGCCTCACGCCGCTCGGGACCGCGCTCCAGCAAAAGATCCTCGAGCCGCTCGTGCTTGGTCCAGCGAGGGCGGGCAGGTTGCAGAAGCCCGTCCTCATTATCGCCGTTACGGATGGTGTTCCCGTGAGCCTTGTTTGCAATCTGAAAGGCGGAAAAATGAGGAGGGTTGACGAAAAGTTTTTGTTTTGTTTTGACGGGGACGATCTCTTAGGGAGGAGAGGACCGCTATGCCAGTGAGTTTTCTTTGCCTTGCTGTTTTGGACGGCCGTTTGGGTGAACGCTTGCTGACTACTATGGGTGGCCTGCGTTTAGTCGTCAAGCACATCATCAACGCGAACCGCGAGCTCCAGCGCACGCGTTACGGCCCCGACGCCGTCTCGTTCCAGCTCGCTCAGGTGCGCTTGATTTTCTTTCCCCTTCGGCTCCTGACATGTCAATTCATTCGGCATACTGATGATGGCGACGAACCAGGTCGGCAACGACTTGAAGGCTCGTGCGTTCCTCGAGGAGATTGACAAGCACCCCGAGATTGGAGGCCTCGTTGACACGACGTCCAACTACGAGAACGAGGCTGATGACATGGTACGTCTAACCCCCCCTTTTTTCGTTCTACTTCTCTCTTCCTTTTTTTTCCGTCGTTCTCTGTTCTCGCTCGTTTGTTCGCGAAAACGGTCTCGCTGACGCGAGACTGCTCCCTTCTCTCAGTTGAAGGCGAACCCTCCTGTCGACCTCACGCCCGAACTGTGGCTCGTCAAGCTCATCATGGGTGGAATCGACAGCTCGTACGACGCCCAGGACGAGCAGTGAGCAATGTCCCGCAGGACGTAAGAAAGAGAAAAAGACCTCCTTTGTTTTATATTCCCCGCCCTCTTTTCCGAAACGTGAATTTTTAATACGTGATCTTAGTTTGAGAAGAATTGAAACTCAGTTTGTGCCTTATCGTTGTTGCCCTTTCCCGCAAGAGAGCCACGTTACCGGTAGCGATGACACCCTGGGGAGAGTTGCCGGACACCTGGCCAGAGCTCCAAGCTAGATTTTTGCGGGCGCGCGTCCCTTCCTTCTCTCCACCACTCTGCTCTCGACTTGCAAACCGTTCGACAGATTCGACCTCGTGCGACGACGTAGGAGTCGGGCTAGATGACGATTGTGGCATGCTCGTTAAGCTGCCAGCTGTTGCCTAGCTCGTCCTGCTCGCCCGCACGTCGTCGAAAACAAATCTTTTCTCGGCCTCGCTTTCCTTCCCCTCGTAAGTCCTGCAATTTCTCGGTCCCCTCCCCTCGCGCACGAAAAAGTCCAGCACCACACCCACACGAGCAACGGAGGAAGGGAAAGAGGGGGTTAAGGACGGAAGACGACGACCACCCTCGCTGTGATGAGAACTCTCCTTGATAGGGACATAGGATCTCGCGCCTTCACCCGGCTTTGAATCGAAGCTTTCCTTACGAGGTCAAAAACGGGCGGGCACGATGACTAGTCAAACGATAGATAGTACCTGAGCACCCCTCTCTCTCCATCCACCTCTCTCTTTTCTCCTTCCGGTTGCGTTTTGGCTCGTGGATGTTGGCTGGACTTTGGACGGCGGGTTTTTCGAGCGCAGGAGCACAGGTTGATAGACGGAAGGGCAGGACGCTGACTTGTTTTCTTCCTTTCTTGTGTCCCGCTCGACTCGTTTTAGGTATCCACGGTGCGAGCATGGGGGGGAGCGCTGAGAGGGCTAGAGGGTACCTATGCGCGTTGCTGGAAGATTTTCTTGATTGTTGTTTGAAACCTGTTTCGGACGGTCGGCAGACTCGCCCCCCTCCCGCTTCGAAAGCTGTTGTGGTTGAAGAGATTTGGGAGGGCATGCAGCAGTGTCGAGGGCGTCGTTCGAGGCGGCGGAGGTGCTCGTCTTCGTGCTCGGTTAGGCCAGCGACTGCCCCCAGCAAGCTCCGTGCCGCTAGAGTGATCTCAAAGGGTTAATGCTCGCGAACCAAGTGATGACTTCCCAATTCAAGTGTGGTCGTGGGTCTTTGTGTCATCTCGTGTTCGAATTGTGTGCCCGGGTTGCGTCGAAGCCGTGCTCGACGACCGTCGCGAATTCAGAGCTCGCGCTCTGCTCGCGACGATGCGTCCAACGAAGACTCCATACTCAGCTCTCTCGCATCAGATCCTACTCTGTACTTTGACTTCTGCTTCGTGCACATGCTCAGCCGTAACTGCCCAACAGTCCCGCCTACCCCGTTTCGTTTCCGACGCGTACGCGACAGAACCCAGCCCTCGCGCTGCTGTCCCGGTTCTTTTCCGTCCTTCCCCCGACGGCCCACCGTCACCATCCAACCCCGTTGAGGCTGAGCTGCTGCTTGGCGGCTTGTCTGGGGTCGAGCTGTGGTTGGCAGGGCTGAGGGCGCTGGGTTGCCGTCTGCGAGGTTTGCTCGCTGGTCGCTGCGCCGGCGGGGGGAGGGGTGCGGCGCGGACGCTCAGGAATGCTTGTTAGAGTGTGTTTGTGCGAGGTTTACGATGCGTGTGTACGTGATCAGGGTGAGAATATTGTATCTGGTGGAACAGGCTTGGTATCAAGTTGCCGCCAAGAACGATCCACACGTCAGCTAGCCCACCACGTCACCTCGTTCGGAATCTCCCCCTCGCAGATTGCCTCTTTCGTTTTCCGCTGCGTCGACCTTTCGTGCGGCATGTGGGTTAAACAACGTGAGAGGCTTGTTGGTGATTGCTATTCTCGAATACGCGAACTGGGGCCAAGCCTTTTTTTCCTTGCTTCGACGTCGAAGCCGTGCGCAACCATGGCCCAGCCACGCAGTCTTGTTGATTATTTCGGCTGCACGGTGCCCACATTCCTCGCTTGGCCTTCGACTGTTGCTCTTTTTCCGTTGCTTCGTACTTCGTTTCATCTTCCCGTACGACGCCAGACATCCAGGTGACAAACCAGATACAATGTGGGCTCCCACCTCCCTTCTCACGCTGTCGTTCGTCGCGTCGACCCTCGCGATCACACCCGCCGGTATCGTCACCTCCGTCAAAGTCGCGACAACTTCCACATCTGCTCCTGTTGTAGCTTCCTCAACCGCTGCTACTACAGCTGCTTCGACGTCTTCAGCAGCGAGAAGCACGTGGGAGGAGGAGGAGCTCATCACGGATCCGAGTGCCGAGTGCACCGCGTACTCGTATGCGCCGGTTGATGATATCGTGCGTCGTCTTCATTTACTTCACAGACACTTTCAGTTTTGAACAGACGCTTCCTTCACTCAGTCCTCGTCGTACCCTGACATCTGGGTCACAGCCGTGAGCAGCACTTTCCGTTCATCCTCCCCATAGTACCAGACGGCGCCTGACCAAAACAACTACGCGCAGGACCTTTCTGGCTCGTACGTCAATGCTCCTTTCCTTTCCTTTCTCTCTAATTAGACTGAACCAATCGTGCTTCCTACCACCTCAGTGGTATCCTCGCGTCCGACATCGCCATCTTCACGGCGATGAATTCGTCCATCCCCGACATTGCGCCCAAAGGCACTCGCGACGGCAACTTCACGAGCGTCAACTACAACGACACCGACCCCGATTGTTGGTGGTCTTGGGAGTGAGCTTTCATTTTTTCTTTCTCCCCTCTCACGGCTCAGCTTTCTATCTGTCCGAGAGCGTCGTTTTGACTGTTGACACGCCCGCGCGCCTCTCCTCGACGCCGCCTCCCGCAGTAAATGCACGACGCCGAAGATTTCTGGGATCCCGGACGACATTACGCGGTGCGAAGAGCCAAAGACTTGGGGTTTCACTCTTGATGATGGTGTGTTCAGTTCTTCCTCTCAGCATCTGCTCGTGTGCTTGTGAGATGCGTGGAGGACTGACGCTGGCTCACGGGCGGTGCGCAGGACCGAACTGCAGCCACAACGCTGTGGGTGGCTTCTGCTGGCAACGGATGCGATGTGGGTTGTCGAGGTGTACTAATAGAGAAGCATTGTGAGTAGTACTACGACTACCTGAATACTATCGACCAGAAAGCAACGCTGTTCTGTGAGTCTTTTTCGTTGGCCTAAAGGGCAAAGCCACGTCGCTGACCCAGGCTGTTGCAGACATTGGATCGAATGTCGTTCGTCTACTCTCCGCTGGATGGACCAGACAGGGGGGAATAAGCTAACGGGTTGTCTTGTATTTCACTCGTAGATGGACTGGCCGCTTGAGGCCCAGCGAGGATTGGGCGATGGGCACGAAATCTGGTCAGTCGCGATTTCGCTTCAACTGCGCGCTCTGCCCGGAAGCTGACATCGACGAACCTTTCAGCGCTCACACCTGGAGTAAAGCTTATTCCTAAAAGTACCATTGAGATATCCTGACGGTTTTTTTGCGTACATCTACTGCACTGCAGGTCACCCTTGTGAGTCCCTCCATAAGCGAGACATCCTTCGCGCGCGGCGCTGACTTTCGTTCTACTAGACATGACCTCGATGACCAACGAGCAGGTTTGTTGTTCAAAGCTGAATCTATGGATTACAGTGCTTTGACAAGTGTCTCTGGCAGGCCTTTGCCGAGCTTTACTACTCAAAGAAGGCGATCAAGGACGTGCTAGGCATCAGCGTGCGATGCTGGCGCCCGCCTTACGGCGACGTCGACGACCGCATTCGCTACATCGCAGAGCAGCTCGATATGGTCACTATTGTGTTCGCTATACTTTCTATAAAGCTCTCTCAAGTTGATGCTGACGGCTTTGTGACCGACTGCAGGTGGGAGGAGGATACGAACGACTGGGAGTACACCGAGGTGGGCATCGCTGCCGTCGAAGCCAACTACGAGTCAATCATCGCCATGGGCGCCAACGGCACTTTCAACACTCAGGGCACAATCGGTGAATACCAAGTTACTCGACCTTTATCGAGCATTCTCTGACCCGTCGACTTTGCTTCTTCGTTGGGGCAGTCCTCACTCACGAACTCGACAACGAGACGATGTCGCTCTCGGAAAAGTACCTCCCCTCGATCCGCTCCACGTTCACCGGCGGAGTCATGCCCATTGCTGTCTGCATGAACTGTATTTTGTGTCCTCCCTCCTCGCCGAGACACCCTGCTTACACTGCCTCACACACGCAGTTACGACGCCGTACGCCGAAGGGTCGTCTTACGTTTACCCCAACTACGAGCAATGGATGAACGGCACCCGCACCGTCTCCCTCGCTGCTCCTACCGCCTACTCCTCTGCTGTGGCTCCCATTCTCAGCACGAGCGCCAGCAACGGCTCGTCGACCGCCAAGGCGACTTTGGCGGTCGCCACGTCATCTTCCAGTACCAACGCGGTCGCGGCGGCAGCGACTAGGATTGCGACTACTACTACTTCGAGTGCTGCTTCTGAGAGCACGAGTACGACGTCGGGAGCCGGAAGGAGGGAGGCGGGGTGGTCGATGGTGGTGGCCTTCATGCTCGGCACGGCGTGGTTTGCTTGAGCTCGAAGGAGGGAAAGTTGGATACCCGGAGTTGTGCCTTCATTCTGTTTCGCAATTCTAGATTACAAGATGCTGTGCTCACAGACACTAAGTTATCACGAGTCTTTTGCTCATTTTCGATGTTATTCTGCCACGGAGAGTCGACAAGTCCGCGGAGTCCAGCACAGGGAAACTTCGCGGCTGCTTCTGTCTGAAGGATGCTTTCTTTCCCACACTTGTATCAGCGCCTAGGAGCCGCACCAAAGCTCGCTGAATTGTTACCTTACCAGAGCTATCGACAAGTCCAAGCTTTCGACAGCCCACACACGCGCTTTGTCAGACCCCCTCGCGAGCTCCAGTAGTCGAGCAGAGCAGTCGCCATGGCTCGCACGACTCTCCCAGCATCAGCATCACTTCAATCTCCCTACTACGCCAGGCTGCTCTTCGTCCCGTGCGAATCCTTTCCCTCCTCACCTCGAAAACTCCGAGTCCCCCAAGTCGCGCGACCTGCTCACTTTCCCCTCGTTCTTCCACAGGATGGAACCCACAGAGCCAAAGTTGACGGCAGAAAAGGTGCAGAGCATCGTCAGTAAAGTGATGGGCGAGTGGCATGGTGCGCTGGGAGCACAGGGAGCGGACGTCGAGGTCGTGTTGGTTGAGAAGACGGACGAGGGCGACGAGGTCGTGCTGGCCATGCATAGCGCGTGAGTCCTTCGTTCTTTACTTTGTTAACCTAAATGACAGCTCGTTCTGAGTATTGACTTGATTGCATACCCAACAGGCAAGCTCCGACTCTGCTCCCCGCGCTCACGCTCTCCCCACATTCCCTCTCGTCCATCGTCACCTCGTCGGAACACTCGGGCGAACTCAAGGTCGAATACAGGATCACGATCCTTGCCAGGTCGTCCAACTTGAGCGATATGGGCGGATTGAAAGGCAAGGGAAGCAGCGGGTGGGAGGAGTGGAAGAAGAGCTTGAGGTCGGCTTGAAGCGCTTCAAAGAGGGGACTGAGTGGTACGTCTTTCTATCCCATTCGATCCACGTTCCAGCTAACATCAAGGAAAAGGACCGCAACGCGTCGACCGATGAATTTATGTTGCGGCACGTGCTGCCTCTCGCGCCCATCTCGCCCGCCTCGACCAAAACCAGTCCCGTCCCTTTCGCTCCCACCATCATCCACCTAAACTCCACCCCTTCCTCTTCCTCCTGTGATGCTCTCGAGCGTCCTCCGCAACCGAAGTCCACCATCCCTCCCTGCCCTCTCTCTCCGCGAAACGCCATCAGCCGGCCGCTCAATCTTTGCTGCCGCCGCATTCTCGCCCGACCAAGTCGTCCTCGACAGCGCGGCGCCCTACATCCGCACCATCTGCGAAGAGAGTCGGAGGGGCGTTTGTGAGGAGTGTTTCAAGGCTGCTGGGAGAGAGGGGTGGAGTGTGAGCGCGAAGGCGAAAGAGGGCGGGAAGGGGCTGAGATGGTTTTGTGGTGAGCCGTGTAGGGAGATGTGGAGAGCTAGGATTGGCGAGGTGGGCAGAGACGCGGTGGAAAGGGTTGAGAAAGGGATTCTGAGAGGGTGGAAGAATATGAAGGAAGTGGGAGAGGGCGTCGAGGAAAGAGTGGTGACGGAGGAGGAGGTCGAGCGGTGTTGGATCGAAGTAGGGGAGGAGGAGGATGGGGCCGGCGAGGGGATCAGAGATGAGGAGGACGTCGACATCGTCAGACTGGTGCTCGATGCGCTGATCGCGAGACATCGGGAAGCGGAGACGGCGGCGACAGGACAGCACGCCCGCGACGCCACTGTGAACAGCACTCAGACCACACCGACGCCGCCGAGCTCTGATCTAACGTCGTCGCTCGACCGACTGGCGCTTTCCCTCCCCACCCCTCCACCAACGCCGCCGCCAACTCAGCCATTCCAGAATGACTGGACGACGTTCCTCTCCCTCGTCCCTTCGCTCTCGCCTTACACCAGCTCGTCGGCCGGCAACGTCACCCTCCACTCCCACATCCGGATGTACCGCACCTTGCGACACTCCCTGTCCGGCGCCCTTTCTTCACCAAAACGCGCCCCACGCCTCCCTTCGACTTCCACCCTGCCGGCTCCTTCACCGCTCCTCGCGCTCCTCACGCCCGAGACCATGCTGGCCGTCATCACGCGCGACAGCTGCAACTCTTTCGGCCTCTGGGACGACGGTGGACTCGAGTTTGGCGTTGACGGTCAACAGAGTCGTGAGCGCGAGCTGGTGGGCTACGCTGTTTACCCCTCGGCATCGTTCTTCAACCACTCGTGCTCGCCCAACGTCGTCAAGAAGCGCGTAGGGGTGAATTACGAGTTTAGGGCGCTGAAGAAGATTGAGGTGGGAGATGAAGTTATGATAAGTTATTTAGGGAGTGGGGAGGAGAGCGGGAGGATGGGGAGGGAGAGGAGGAGGGAGAAGTTGAGCGACGGGTGGGGGTTCCCGTGTGCGTGTAGGAGGTGTGAGGAGGAGGAGGAGGAGGAGGAGGGGGATGCAGACGAGAAGAACGTGTAAAAGCTCGGGGCTTCTGGAAATAGATTGAGCACTGTTGTACGACTCTCTTCTTCATCATCTTTGAGCAACACGTCAGTTCGTCTCGGACGCGTCGCGTTGGCCTCCCGCGCGCGTATCGCCGACTCCGCTCCTGGCGGCGAGGCGTAAGAGTCAAAAGGTTGCCTTTACTCTTGTCAAAGCGTCTGACCGGAGCTCTCAGCTCTTATCGCTTACTTGTTCAGAGTCTGGACTTATCAGTCCTCTTCCAGTGGTGAGCTGCCTCGACCGGCTCACACCGCTTGAACAACGTGCTGAGCAGCGCGCTCGCTTGGACGCTGCAGATGGCCCGACCTCCGATCCAGCCTACGACGGAAAGGTTCTTCAGCAACCACCCCGCGAAGTCTTGGGTCAAATCCGATGCTCCAAGCGCGTCGCTGGACCCTACCTCATTCCACAAGTCGTTCCCTTCGTACGCGCCCACGCCGCTCGTCTCCCTCCCTACCATTGCTTCCGAGCTTGGTGTCAAAGATGGTGAGTGGCGTTCTTCATCATCTGAAGCTTCAGAGTGCCGATGTTCCCCTCGCAGTGTACCTGAAGGACGAGTCGTCGCGATTGGGTCTGCCGGCGTTCAAGATCCTCGGCGCTTCCTGGGCTACCTTTCTTGCATTGTCTCAGAAGGTCGGAATAGATCCAGCTACCTCTACGCTTGAAGACCTGGTCAGCGCCGTCAAAGCCCAGCGCTTGACAGTCCGGCTCCACGCGGCTACAGGTGAGGGTGCTCGTTTCTTCCGAGCGTGACGCGTAACTGATTCTTGAAAGCACCAGACGGAAATCATGGTCGGGCTGTTGCTCACATGGGGTCTGTGCTGGGCCTCGAGTCGCGCATCGTCGTGCCGTCGTCCGTATCGGCCCGGTCGCAAGACTTTATTCGGTCGGAGGCGGGCTGCACCGTCGTCAAGGTCGACGCTTCTTACGACGAGGCTGTCGCTGCTGCTGCCCAAGCGGCTGAAGAGGATGGAAGCAGAGGAATTCTGATCCAGGACACGTCGTGGGCTGGATACGAGACGATCCCGCTGCAGATTGTTCAGGGGTACACGACGCTCTTCCGCGAGATCGACGACCAGCTCGCTTCTGCCTCCTCACCTCTTTCCGACACGTCGTCGACGATCGTAGCGGTTCCAGTTGGAGTCGGGTCCCTAGCCCACGCCGCGGTTCTGCACTACCGCTCCACTCCACACCCCACCACGTCACTCCTCGCCGTCGAGCCGACCCACGCTCCGTGCCTCCTCACCTCCCTTCTCGCCGGAACTTCTGCACCAATAACTACAAAAGACACAATCATGCCTGGCCTGAACTGCGGGACCGTCTCGCCGCTCGCGTGGCCTGACCTCCAAGCTGGGATCGACGTGGCAGTCAGCGTGGAGGATCGGGAAGCGGACGCGGCGGTGAGGCAGTTGCAGGCGCTCGGAGTTGATGCTGGACCGTGTGGTGCGGCACCTTTGGCGGGCGTGAAGGCGTTGTTGGGGATGAAGGAGAAGGCGAAGGAGCTGGGATTTGGGAGGGGGACGGTCGTGATCCTCATCAGCACTGAAGGGAGCGGAGTATACCTCGGAGCGTAGACTAAGTAGCGAGGACGAAGCTATGCCGTGAGGATTCATAACATAAAGTTGTTCTCACTTTGCCCCTTCCTTTGGCCTTCTAACATTCTCCCAGGGTGGTGCTTACTCGCTGGACGAGATCGCGTGCTCAGCCATCCGAACCGAAAACAGTGCGAAGCGAGGTCCGGTATGCAAATGCACGATTGGTGGTCTTGGCACAAAAAGTCTTCTCTCAAGATATCATGGAAGCTGAAGATGTTCATGCACATTGGGATGGAAGGCAAAAAACTCGAAAACAGCCACTGCAGGACACGTGTCTTGCTACGCTCTTTCTTCATCGGGGCGCGACTACAACGCTCCCACCGTGCCCTCTTTTTTCATTATGCACGAGCCAGCAGAAGAGTGTTTTAGTTGCTTAATTTGCGAGGGCTATACAAAGTGGAAGGCAAGGGGTCCGGAACACGATGCGGCGAAACTGGTCCGATACGTCGTTCCGAGGGCCCTCTCTTTCCCTTCTTCCTTCACCTCGCTGCAACCCCTTTCAATCCACTCAGCTTTTTCCCTTACTTCTTCCCCTACTCAAACAGCTTCCTCGAAACAAAAACTCGAGTAAGTCGGAGTCGGACGGGCGAGCGACGTTCGTCGCTGACTCGCCACCACTCTGGTTTTCGCAGTGGCTCGTACCAAGCAAACGTCTTGTAGATCGACGGGAAGCTTTTCAGAGAAGAAACATGAGGAATGGAGAAAAAAAGCACTGGCGGCGAGATTGAGTGCGCCGGCTGGGGACAGCAACGAGTCGTCGTCGTCGTCGACCGCGAGTGGCTCCGGTGGCGAACGCTCCAAGAAGTCCGACGAGGTCGCCGCCCGCCTCGCCAAGCTGAAGGCTACGTTGGTCAGCAAGAAGTGAACCCACCAGAGGTGAGCACTCTTTCGTTCTGTCTCAGTGGGTTGGGCGCAACCGGGGCGGAGCTGACGTCTGGTTGGTGGCGCGGACGCAAGGACGCAGAGTCACCATCGTCGCACGCCTACCCTTCCTTCCCACTTCTTTCACTTTTCCTTTTACTCTTGCCCCCTCCGCTCCACCTTCCGTCTTTGCACCCCTCCGCTCCCCCTTTTCCCTCGTCCAACCATCCTCCCCGAAAAAAAGCACCCCCTTCGACACCTTTGTTCACTTTCCGGCTGATATGCCGTCGTACGAGACGACGCGCTGGTTTTTAGGTGATGTATCGTCTCTTAGCAACAAAGTTCCCCCCTTTCTCTGTTTGTCTTCTCTAAACGTCTAAAACGAGAGAGAAATCGAGCGAGCGGCCAAAGCGACCCGTCCACACGCCCTCCAGCGAAAGCAAGGAAATGGGGCACAAAGGCAAATCTCACAGTATAGCAGCAGTCTCACAACACTCAGACTAGGCTCTTTTGTTGATCCCCTCCCACAGCTGGATATAGCTGCCAATCAAAAACGCCCACCTGCAGGAGAAAGACCTCGTCAGTCATCATCAAGGAGGAGTGGTCTGGAAAAGGGAGGCCACGTACGAGCCCCAGAACGTCGAGAATGCGGTTCCCCATTTCTACCAATGAATGAGAGTGAGCTCTTAGAGACCCTCGAAGGTACGAGAGAAGGAGGAGAAGCAAACGCACTTGGTAGAGGTTCGGGTCGGACAACGACGTCTGCCTCCAGATCCCAAAAATGCCGCAGAACCAGAACCCAAATCCTCCGATCAAGTTCCAAAACCCACTGCAAAGCTCTCCGGCGTCAACTCTGCTCCCTCCACCATGGAAAAGAAAGAGACTGGGAACTCACATCTGCCACCCAATCGACATCGGGTTCGGGATGTACCACTTCTTCTGCACCTCGAGACAAAACATCGCTCCCGCAATCACGAAACACGGTGCTCCAATCACTTGACAAGCCCAATACAAGCCCACCCACAGCCCCTCTGTCCTCGCTCCCTGCTCAGGCCCACCACTCCCACCAGCGAGCGGGAGGACCCCGGGAAGCCCGCAGAGCGTCGAAATGAAGAAGATAGAAGCTCCGAAGAGCTGAATCGTGTTGGCAATATAGGCGAGGGAGCGGGACGTGCCGTACCAGCGCCATTTTGGAGGAGCGGCGGGAGGGGTGGGCGAGTGTGCCGAGGTGAGCGTCGCGCCTGAGATGGAGGGAGCCGCGGCGTTCCCGTTCGCTAAAGACTCCGTCACCGTGTCCTGTGGTGATATGTTCTCTTTTGTAGACTTGCTGGAGGGCGGGGAAGCGTGGTGCGACGCGTAGTGTTTGCCGAAATGCCTACGCCTGCGACCCAAACGGTGGCCGTGCGACGACGGCTCGATGAACGTCTGTGTGAGCTTCTCGAACTCCCAGCCAAAGTCGGCATCGTGGGCGGGGTTGAGGCTCTCTACCCAGCCGAGGTATGCGCCGATGAGGAACGTCGTTCCTGTTTGTTGCGAGATGCACGTGTCAGTCGTCTCGACGAAGAGTTGGAGGGGAAGATGATGGACCTCCGATGAAAGCCGTGGCGGCTTCGGTGTTGGTGTATCTATGAAAACAAAAAAGGTAAGGGGCTGTCATACGGCAAACAAGATGGGCAGGTCTGGAACTGACGGAAGCGTGGTGTTCGTGAAGTAGCCTGACGTGACGGTGCGACCGTCAGCGCACGCCTCACTAACGACTAACCCAAACTCACAAAAGAACAGGATGGCGTTGATGCACCAGAAAATCGAGCCGACGACGAAGATGACTGGACAGCAGCGTTGCGGAAATAGACTGTCAGCTCCTGTGTTTATTGTCGTCGTACGCTCCTCGATCCTGGAGCGTTGGAGCCCCCGCTTCCCACCCCCAGTCCTCCCATACCCGCAGAGTGAAGAAAGCAAGAGACACTTACTGGCAACCCACCAACTAATGTCCCAGAAATCGAACCCGACGAACCTCATCCTCTGCCTCTTGACGCTCGGCTTCCCCCCTCCCTGAGCCTCGCCTTTCGCACTCTCCAGATCGCCCTCACTCTCCTTGTTCGCCGTGTGGCCATCGACAGGTTTCGGTGGAATCCCTTTGCGGTGATTGCGACTGGACCAGAGGAAGTGGACGCCCGAGTCGCGGTCGAAATACGTCTCGCGGTTCGGCTCGAACGAAGCTGGCAAGTGCCCGTGCGAGTCGACCAGCTCCCAGGCGTGCGGCGTGTGCAGAGGCAACGCTCGTCCGACGCTGTTGGGCATTGTGGACGTCGCCGGTTTATAGTGCAAGAAATGGTTGCGAGGGGGAGGAGCACGAGCGAGGACGAGGGACGAAGCGCGGGCTTTTCGGAGGACCGATGACGGGCTTTGGACGTGCTGGGCTATTTCGGGGAGCCAATGTGGACCACGTGACTTTGTTGTCGTTTCTCAAAGAAAGGTTCAACGCTTACACGATGAATGGTCCAGCAGTGATTAGTCGAGAGTTTGCCCATACCGCCCAGCTCCTCAATTTGTATGTCCTCAAACCGTAGTACAAGCAATGGCAGCAAGCGACGTACGTGCGCTGAACGGCCCATATCCCAGGTTGCAGGCCTTAGAACATCGTATGGGATCCAAAAAGGATTGAAAGAGTACTAAAAAAAAGCAGAGATACTTTGGAGGAAAGCCGGCTGCTCATGGATGTTGTTGAGGAGAAAGAGGAAGGTCTTCAGGCTTAAGCGCTGTCACGTAGCGTCAACAATTCTGTTCCCTGCCGTGCAGGAAACTGAGACTAAACGGAGGCTCAAGTCGGAAGACCTCGTATTAAACTATCGATCGAACGATCAGGCTTCACACTGGCCGTCAATGCGACCGACAGCATCGGTGCCAGGAGGGTCGAAGCAATCGACGCCAGTGCCGGTGCTCACGCAGCCGCCGCAGAAGGTGAGTTTGTCAGGGTCAAGGCACTATGGTTTTGAAGAGTAACGGTCAGCCTCTGCCCTCTGTTTTTCACAAAAGTGAGCTACGGGCGTTGACGTACTTCGAAACTTCAAGCGGGCAGACCACACGCTCGCTGAGAGGACCGGGTGTTGCCTCACTCCCCTTGCTATCGCCAATCTTAACATCGCACTCAAAAAGGAGTCGAATCAGGTCATATTGTGTTGGCAAAGATAACAGAACAGAGCAGCCCATAAAATCCTGGTGGGAGCTCGCATAATGAACTTGAATGAAGCTTTGTCGAGCGTGTCGAGTGTAGTCACGGTTCACCACTCGTCAATGCCAACATTTGTTCAGAACCATTCTGGACCGTGAGCGTCACTCCAGGCTTATCGAGCATGATCACTAAGGGGCTTCCCTCTGGAAACCAATTCTCGTACGTAAATCACCAGGTAGCGCCGACGTGGTTGCCAGAAGCGGTGTCGATGACACCGCTTGCTTGAAGTCCACCATCAGACGCGATTAAGGCTACATACTATCCCTGCAGCCGTCAGCAAAAGTGTAAGCGAGACACGTGCGAATGATCGAATTGCTTGAGCGACCTCCTGTCGTGCGCACCCAGGTCGAACTTCCTCGGACCTCGCCCGCTCGTCCTGCTTCCGCCCTCACCACCGGCCGAGCTCGAGCGCACCCGTCGTCCCTCCTTCATTTCTCGCACGATTTGGGGTGCGAGGCCAGCGTCGTACGCTCCTCTCCTGTGAGCCGCCTCTCGCCGATCCTCGTGAGTCCGCCTCCTGTCCCGAGCTCGAGCGAGCGGCCGAAAAGCTCTCAGCCCTCCAAGCGCGCGTCACCCGCTTCCATCGTTTCTCACACTTCTTTGTATCCCTAGAAATCAAAATCAGAGTAGTAGAGAGAACGACCACGACCTGTAACGACACTTGACGACCCACTCCTCCTTCTCGAGTACAACCGAACCGCCTCCGTCCGACTACCTCACGACGCACCCTTCTCACGACCTCTTCACGAACTCTCACGACTTTACGATCCCTCACGAACTTCTATACCCCCTCTTCAACGCCTCCGACAATGTACCCTTTCACCACCACCCCTTCCTCCCCTCTCGACGACTCATCGCTCACGCCGCTCCCAGCCCCACTCTCCCGCTCGCTCCGCCGCCCGTCCTCCTCCTCACCGATCCCCCTCCCAGCGACTTCCTCCTCCGAGCCCACTAGAGACAACGGCGGTATCTCAGCATGGGGAACGGGTGGGCTGCCCCCGAGGTCGCTCTCTCAGGAGTCGAGCTCAGGAGGACGCGGTATGGGCGCGTTGAGGTCTTTGGGTCGAGCAACGAGGAGGGAGAGTACCAGGACGCTCGACAGCGAGAGGAGGCTGATTGAGAGGGAAGACGGAGAAACTGGGCCTTTGAGCCTCTACCGTCAGTCTCTTTCTCTTGTTTGCCTCTCTACCCCCTCTGTCGACACTGTTTCCTGGCGACCGAGTCCCAGCGGCGCAGGCACCACCCGCCCTTACCGTCATCGTACTGACCCAATTCCGCTCACAGTCCGTCCCGAACGCTCCTCGACCTCCCTCAGCTCTCACCGCCGTCGCTACTCTCTCTTAGCGGGAATCATTACCCTCATCATCTGCGTCTATTCACTCACCCTCCTCGCGATGAGCGTCTTCGGTCTCGCGCTCGGCAAGCCCGAAGGAGCGCAAGTGAGGACGGTCCAGTTCGTGGCGATGGGAGTAGAGATGGCGACCGTTCTGTGCAGCATGTTTGTTGTGTGGACTCTGCAGGTGCGCTCAGCCAGCTCTCATGAAGAGGTCTTCGCTGACATCGTTGGCCCGTACCTCCGCAGATCCGTCGCTACGAGCGCCTCCCGAGACTCCTCCTCCTCCCAATCGTCACTTTCACCCTCCACCTCTTCCTCTCCTTCACAAACCTCGTCCTCACTTTTGTTTGGGCTTCGTCTCTCGCTTCTCGCTGTTCGTGGGCCATCGACGTTGGATGGGGTGGAGGAGACAGCATCGAGGTTTGTGCAGTAGGGGTTGGAAAGGGCGCGTGGAGCATCGCAGCTGGCGTGAGGGTGCTTGTGAACGTCGTTGTTGGTGTGCGTTCACTTCCATAAACCCTTCATTGGGCAAAAAAGACCTGACAAGACCCCATTCTTTCTTCAGTCGATCTGGATCTACGCCGTCATCAGGTTCCAGCGCTCGCTCGACCGCTCGCCGTCCGCACTTCACGGCGCCGACGACTCGACCCATGCGACGTACTCGTCCTCGCCACCACTCTCCAACGCCGATACCCCGCATCACTCGCGCCACCCTGACCGTCTCCCTCACTTTACGCTCCTCACGGATACGTGGGAATGGGTCAACGAGGACGAGCCGGACGCGCCTGTCGATCACGACAAGGCTGCTGGTGGGAATGGCGATGGAGGTGGAGGAGTATTGGGAAGTGTCGCGACTTGGCTCGGAACCAAGTTCTGGGGGGCTGTGGGATGGGCGATGGGAATCCCGAGCTTCGAGGAGAGAGAGGCGCTGAGGAGGGGGAGTGGGAAGGGCGTGTTTGACGAGAGGGAGAAGGATGTGGAGAAACAGGGTTGGAAAGTTGATGAGGAAGACTCGACGAGAGAGGATAGGAAGGGGAAGGGCAAGGCGAAGGATCCCGACGAGGAGCCCGTCGACGACGAACCGAGGATCATGGCGTCGCCCGACGCGCCCTGGATCACCTCCGGACGAGGACGAAGCGAAGGCTCTCGCTCGCGGGACCGAACCGGACCAGAACCGAGTGGAAGCGGTCTCCGACGAGACCCTACAATTCCAGCGCCGTACCAACTTCCCCTCTCGAACTCGCCACTGTCACTTCAACCGACCACGCCTCGCTTCGGGCGCACACCCCGTCTTCCCTCGTTGGCACTCTCTCGTGCCTACGAAGACCCCTTTTATACGAGCACGACCTCACCTCTCCTTCAGCTCGACCTCAAACACCTTCCGTCGACACCAAATTCCTCCCGCCCGCTCTCGCACCTTGCTTCCGCCGCTCCCGTTCCCTCCTCCACTCTCGACGACGCACGAGCGCGCCATGGTTCGTCTGGATCGACAAACGGGGGCCTCGTCTTCGCCCAAATGGGAAACGGTACCCTCGTACGGAAACTAAGCACAATTGCGTCGGATAGTGGGCGGAGCTTCTCCGAGCGTGCTGAGGGTCACGACGATTATGGCAGCGAAGCTGAGCAGTGGGAAGGACAGAGCAGGAGCAGGAGCCGCAGTGGGAGCGAGTGGTGGAGGGGTGGGAGCGGTGAGGAAGTCGAGATCGTGAAAGATGGGGTAGAGGAGATTGGGAGAGATTTGGGGGAGGAAGAGATGGAGGAGCGGGCCCCGGAGTTGGACGTGCCGGAGGTTGGAGAGTCGTGGAATGGGGTCGCGCAGGAGTGGTGGGAGGGGAAGAGGTGGGTTTGAGGGAGTGGTGATCAATGACATTGGGACTGAGAAAGGTTGCTCATAAGTGTTGCTATGATGAGAATGGACGCATGTTATTTTATCTGGACCCGTCGGCGAGGCTCAGAGTAGCTTTCTGCTGCGCTTTACCTCTGATTGCCCAGCAACAGTGGCCTGACCGATATGAGAGATAATGTGTGCAGTAAATAAACATTAACCCACCCATCGCAAGGTGCAGTCGTGAACCAACTTGCTTTGATTGAGTGACGTGTCCCCATATCTCGGTCTCCTGCGTCCGAGACCCGGAGCCATCTCTCTGCTCCGAACCAGCAACATCTCGCGCGCACGCCAAGCGAAACAGCGACGATGGCGGGCAAGCTGACGACCATTCCTTCACCACTACCTTCCATACAAATCATCTACGATTTCATCACGCCCCAGGAGGAAGCGTACCTCGTTGCCGTGCGCTCCGGTCCCTTCTCCCCCACAGCCAAACATCCTGCTCACGCGCTCGGACTCGGATCCCACAGAAAGTCGATGAAGTTGGCGGCGTGGCTGTACAAGGACAAGCTGCTAAACCTGGTGGATGGAAGTCGTTGAACGGCCGGCGGTGCGTCTCGTGTCCTCCGGAACGCGTCGGACCAATGTCCGAGAGAAGCTCGGAGAACGAACTGACGCGTCGCCGTTCGCGCTCGCCTTAGATCCATGTATTGGGGTACGTAGCTCTTTCTGCTGACTTTATGTTAAAGTAGCTGACAGATGGTGAGGAACAGGAGGATCGCTGTCCAAGTCGGGCGTGCTGCTCCAGACGTCGACGATGCCGAAATGGATGACCTCGGCGGCGTGGCCCAAGATCCACCCGAGGATCGCAGAGACGGGCGTGTTTGATCGGTTCATGAGCGATGGGAACGAGAAAAATAGAGGTCCGAATCATGTGCGTTTTGTTGCTACCGGTAAGGGAGTTAGTTGAGGAAGCGGGTAGCTGATATTTGTTTGTGTGGGCGCGCAACAGGTGCTCGTGAATGAGTAGGCTCGAGTTCTTCTCGTTACGGAGAAGGAAGAGGCTAACCCTCCTCAACAGGTATCTCCCAGGACAAGGCATCATGCCGCACACCGACGGCCCATCGTACACCCCCCTCGTCTCGACGCTCTCCCTAAACACACACACCATCCTCGCCCTCCGCCCCACCTCCTCCTCTCCATCTTCCACCGAAGTCTCCATATTCCTCCCTCGACGCTCTCTTCTCCTCCTAGGCGGAGACATGTACACCTGGTTGCACGGGATCGAGAGTCGCGAATTTGACAAGATGGAGGATCTGAAGAGGTGCGCGAATTGGGAGGGGTACTGGAAGAGTGGGAGTCCGTTGGTGAAGGAGTTGACGGTGGAGACGGAGGAGGTGGAGAAGAAGTTGGAAGGTGCGAGTTTGGAGGATGTGGAGGAGGAGGAAGGGGAGGAGGAAGGGGAGGCAGCGGCGTCGTCGTCCAGTACGAAAGGGAAGGAGAAAGAAGTATTACCGCCTCCAGCACCAGCAGCAGAAGAGGATGAGGACAACTTCTCTTCTGACGACGACAGCTCGCAAGACGACGACATCATTCCCTCACCAACATCCTCCGAAATCGCGCTCGCCCTGTCCCAGTTCAACGAAACTCGGGATAAGCAGCTGTCGGCACTCCGGAGGGTCGCGGAGGAGTCGCCTGGATGGGAGAGAGGGAGGAGAATAAGTTTGACGTGTAGGAGGGTCGGGAAGGTCAAGAGTGCCAGTGCGTTTAGGATTGGATGAAATAAGGATCGGAGGTTGAGGGACACGTCAGCATTCAAGCCAGAGCGGGAGAGGGGCAGGCCAACACGGAGAACCCTTTTTCTCGAGTTACTTCCAATAGCTCTTTCTACATCGGTGAACTGAGTACAACCTCCTGCAAACCCGAGTATGAGAGAAGAGCGGGTCTTAGGGGGCCGACGCCCCAACAAACTCACGACAGGGCCGGCGGCGCATTCGTTGCTCGCCTTGTTGTCTGTGTTTTCTCGCTGAGCTCTGGCACCTCGGCTGCTAGCATCTCCGCCAAACATATTCTATTCTCTGTGGTCCGCCAGGTTGGTCAGCTCCCAAGGACCACCGATTCGGCCTCTAGCCGCACGAACGCGCCACTGGGATTCGTTATCGGCGCGTCCCTGTACAAGGACGGCGAAGGTGCTCTGGTTGGACTTGAACCGCGAGCCGGCTGTCAGTGTGTGCTTCTTTCCAGCCATAAGTGAGTGTCAAAGCTTCGCTAGACTGGGTAGAACGGGGGCAGAGCTGACGCGATTCGTGTCTGTTGCGCGTGATACTGTTGTCCTCCACCATCGCCAGCTCGTCGCCCCTCGCCCGACACAGCTCGATAGAAGCAGAAACTTTTATATCGACAGAACCGCCGATAGACATGTCGAAGCCCTGCCTCCCGCCGGAACTACTCGGCCTTATCGTCGAGTCCCAACCCTTCAGCTCGACCGACCTGCGCCATCTCTGCTTGGTCTCGAAAACCATGCTCCACCTCGCTCGACCGCTTCTCTACAAAGAGATGAGTCTTTGGCTTCAGCCCGACGGACGAGGGGAGGACGACTGGCCAAACAACGCACGCGACGAGGTCGGCCGTGTTCTGGCCAACGATCGCCTCGACGAGGCGTCTACCCGCCTGGTACGGACGCTACTCGCCTCCGAAGCCGTCGCATCCCTACCGCGCCGTCTTTCTATACACTTCCTTTGTCGACGCAGAGGCTTCCATGTCGAGCAGATCGTCGACGCGCTCCTCCCTCGGCTCCCCAACGTCTCGTCCCTCCATCTCGCCGACTTCGACATGCTCCAAATCGAAAACATCCTCGCCTTCGTTATCAAACCCCAATGTAACCCATCAAGGATGATCACGACTCTGGAGCTCACTCCGCACGAAGATTGGGACGACGGCGCTTGGCGCACCGAAGGCGCTGTCGTGTCGGCTCTCGTCGCGCTCACTTCCCTCACCTCCCTCACCGTCAACGGCCGACTCTTTGGCCAAGTCCTCCGCCCTTCACACGTCCTCCCCACTTTCCGTCTCCAAGAGCTCCATGTCGGTCGATTACGACAGAATGCGTTGGGCTTCCTCACCGCCTCCTCTCGCGACTCCTTACGGCGACTCTCGATCATCCAGCCGACTGGGCACGCCACGCTCGACTTCACGCATCTCACCTCCCTCACGGACCTCCACCTCAACATCAAAGCGAGGCCCGACCCGCTCACCCACGCGATCGTCAGTAGCCAGCTCAGTGGCTGTACCCACCTCCACTCCCTCACGCTCAGCTCCGTCGGCTCGTGGATCGCCTTTGAAGAAATCCTCATCCCATCTTTACCCCTCCTCCGCTCTATGTACATCATCAGCACCGACCTCGCTACCCAGGACCAGTGGACTCCGTTCAGCAAGAGGTTGGCGGGCGACGGGACGTGGTGTCCGAAATTGGAGGAGGTGAGGGTGTCGGTGATCCACCGTTGGGATCGAGCGGAGTTGGAAGAAGCTTGTGAGGCAAGACGAGTGAGGTTGGTGGTCGATTCGGTGGAGCATAGGGATTTGGATGAGCTGTTTGGGTGAGCTGTGGTGATGTTGGTCAGCGAGGAGGTGTGGCCGCGTTCGACTTGGTTGAGTCCTCTCTCTCGAGATGTAAAGAATGGCCAGACCAATGAGCTCCTTACTTGAAATCTATGAAGTCTTGTGAGTTGTCTTTTGATCCACTAGTCTCATTGCCCATCGGCCCGTTCTAAGCGCCACGTCAGCCTCCTGCACCGCCTGAATAGAACGGTGACTCGGCTGAAGGGCAATGCATCAACGGCGTCCTTCTCCGAGCTTCTTCCTTTCTTTCCCTCTATCCACAACCTTCTATCACATCTCAACCCTCTCATCTCTTGTGAGCACCCTTGTCCCGTTTGCAGGCCAACATGGCGCCAGGTGTGCTGACGAGGTGCGAGGTGTGCTGATCCTCGTGTCGTGCTGTCGCAGACACTTCCGGCGAACGACGAGCATGATGGCGCCTTATCTTCCCACGGAAATCATCGACTTGATCCTTGATCAACTCTGCTCCTACTACGCCAACTCTTTCAGAAGAGTGTTTCCACACCCCCAACTTCAGCAGGATCTTCGCGCTACTTCCCTCATCTCCAAAGACTGGTCCAGACCTTCTCAACGACACTTGTTCAAGAAGGTCTACATGACTTCGGAAGAGGAGCTTACCGATTTTTGCTCAGTTTTTGAGAAGCACTCGGCCCTGAGGAACTACGTCAAGAAGGCATACCTGGATTTCACATTCGATCAGCCCGACTACAAGCGACGTCCGAGGCAAAAAGGACGGATTCTGAAGAGCAACGCCACATTATTGCTGAGCTACACCTTACAGCTCCAAGAGCTTGAGCTTAAGGAACCTAATTACTTCGTATGGACTGATCAAGAACTTGAGCTGTTCCGCCAGAGCAACGCCTGCGTCGCTCTCGCCACTCTCCGCATCACCCTCAGCCCACAAGACAAAAATGGAACGGTTCTCAGCTCCTTACTGCTAGCAGCTTCAAATATTTCCAGTTTGGAGCTTTCGATCATCCAGGCACCGCGCTGGTCGTCTTCATACTTCGTGGACCCAGGGGACTCGATCCTCCTTCCCAACCTTACGGAGCTCTCCTTGAACGGCCGCCCCGCTTGCAGCGGGTTTTCAGCCTCCGGAATCATTTCTCCGACCAGTCTTTTCCAAGTCACTAAGCTTTGCGTCAGCCACTACGACTTTGCGCCCACAACAACTGGAACACACGTCACCTCCTTGGTCATCAGCTCAAGAATGCACTTTCACAACTGTCCTAGGTTTCTGAACTTTCTCCAGGGCTTTCCAGTCCTGAAGTTCCTCAGTGTCAGTGGCTGCGGCATCGCATTCCTGTCCATGTTAGCGGAGCGTCATGCGACTAGTCTCCCTCTCGTCACTTTGGAAATGAAGCTGTATTTTCTGGACTATCTGGAGGTAGACCTCGAAAGGTACAAACGTGGTCCCAAGTTTCGGAGCCTCAAAACCTTGACCTTCCAGATGGGTGTCTTGGGAGCCGACTTCGACAGGCAGCGTTGCGAAGCCCTTTGTGAGGAGCTTGGGATCGAGTTGCGACTCGAGTAGACGGTAAGAGCGCCTTTCCTTGACAGCTCAAGCTAACGACTCATGTTTTGCTTTGGCAGGGTGGATTTACGGTCAGGGATCGCGGGTGCACGTGTTGGTTGAGGTGCTGCTTCGCGTAGTGAGGAGGAGGATGGACAGTCGAGGTTTTAGGTGGGGCGAGCTTCCTTTTTTACGCTTTTGGAATGTGATGATCGTTTTCCCCCTTCGACTTTCGCGCGAGAGAGATGGACCACGTAATCCGATCCTCCGGGGACGAGTTCGGGCGAGGCGAGAGGTGATCGTCCGACAGTCGAGATCGAGCCCGTCCGGCTCTGCTTCCTCCCCTCATCCTCCCGCCATCCAACCCAGCCAAAAAATCTCTCTACTTTTAATCTATACCCATTTCTCGCACGACCACCTAAAAGTACCATCGAGTACACTCTCCCGCAACTTCCTCCCTCTCGCTTCTCTCGTCCGAAACGCGCGGCCGCCACACTCCCCGATGCTCGCCCCTCCGCCCTCGCCCTCGCTCGCCCACCTCACGACGGCCGATCTACACACAGCACTCAAGCCTATTACGTTCACCAAAGCGCGGTTCACGAACTGGGCGACGACGTTCTCGTCGATTTCGACCGCGACGTTCCGCCCGGAAACGGTCGAGCAAGTCCGGCTCGTCGTCGAGCTCGCCCGGCGCGAGGGCAAGGAGCTCCGAGCGAGCGGGAGTGGCCACAGTCCGAGTGATTTGGTGTGTACGGGAGGGTATGTGATCAATGTCGACAAGGTCGACAAGGTGCTCGAGGTGAGTAGGCGCGCTCCTTTTGCTGTTGCGTGCTTTGCCGCGGAAGGCCGAAGCCTCTTTTTTTGTTGATCGCGCTGTCGCTGGAGGAGATGGACGGGTGAGAGAACGTCTGGAGGACTCGGAGGGACTCGTCGATAGTGTAGGACTGAGCTCACGCTCGTGGCTACCGAGGGTGGGCACGTCGCGAGGTGCTGCCGCCCCCGCGCGGCCTTTGTTGATCACGGAATCAGTCGGACACAAACGAGCCCACGTTTCCGGGACGGACACTGGGGCCGGGAGGCAGTTCGCTGACCATCGTTGCCTCCAAAACAATGCACAGATCGACGCCACCACGAAAACAGCCTACGTCCAAGGCGGGATCAAGCTCTCTGCGCTCAACTCGGCCCTCGCGGCCAACTCTCCGCCATTCGCGCTCACCTCGCTCGGGTCCATCTCGGACCAGACCATCGCCGGAGCGATCTCGACGGCCACGCATGGCTCCGGAGTCGCGTACGGCAACCTCTCGACTTTCGTCCAGTTCATCGACCTCGTCTTGCCGCTTGAGAATGCCCCGGTGGTTCGAGTGAGCAGGACGGACGACGAGGACCTCTTCCTCAGTGCGCTTTGCGGGCTGGGTGTCGTGGGATTGATCGTGGGCATGGGGATCAAGGTCGAGAACAGGTTCAAGCTGGAGGAGGAGATTTGGAGCATGAGCACGGCCGAGTTCATCGAGAAGTGGAGGGACATTGCGGAGAGCGCAGAACACGTTCGCACGTGGTGGTTCCCCCAGGTCGGGGAGGTCAAGGTCAGCAGGCTGAACAGGACCAACAAAGTGAGAACCACGTTTTTCTCATGCTCGAGCACTTGGCTGATCAAGCACAAAATCAGGACATCACCCCTCCCGCCCCCGCACTCCAATCCTGGGTCACCGAAAACGTCCTCGCGAAACATTTCCACGCCCTCGTTCTCTCCGTCGCCCGCATCTTCCCCAACATTCTTCCTTACCACGCCCACCTCATGTACGCTCTCGTTCACCGGCCCGCCTCGATCGACTGGTACAAGCTTCTTCGGCCGGTGTTCCCCAAAACCTCTGTCAAGAGGGTGACTTTCGTTGAGGAGGGTACGGAGGGGAAGAAGGAGGTCCCAGTTATTGTGGTGAGCGAGGAGGAGAAGGAGATTATGGGATACGGGAAGGATGGGAAGAGTTGGAAGCAGAGGACGGAGAGTACGTGGAAGGTCGATTTGAGCGAGAACATCTTCAACTATGATTGTGGATTGTGAGCTTTTCTTTTCTACTCTCACGACGTACTCTCGAGGCTAATAATGCTTTCCCCAGCCCCCAATACACGTACGAGGGAGCAGTGCCCTACGAGCGCACGACCGAGTGCCTTCAAGCGCTCGACACGTGGTACACGAAGGAGCTCAATGACCCGAACGGCCTGCGGTGCCACTTCCCGATCGAAGTACGGTTCACGGAGAAGGACGACATCTGGTTGAGTCCGACGTATGGCCAGAGGGGCACTTACATCGGCGCGATTCAGTACCGGTGCGTCTGGTTTTCTTCGCCTCTCTTCCTTCCGCGTCGCTGACTCCCGCACGACTCTCTTCTAGACCCTACAACCTCCCCGTCCCGTACCGCCGCATCTTCTCGACCTTTGAATCTCACCTCCTGTCGCACGGCGGTCGCCCCCACTGGGCGAAATCTCACTCCGTCTCGCGCGTCCAACTCGCGGACCTCTACCCTCGGTTCTTTGATTTCCTCCGCGTGAGGGAGAGGGTGGATCCCCAGGGCGTGCTGCTGAACCCTTATACGAGGAGACATCTGATGGGAGAGGTTGGGGAGGAGGTGGATATGAGGAGGTGGAAGGCTAGGAAGTAGAGGGTGGGAGAGACGGGAGTGTTGTAAGCTTCATTGGAATGATACACGGGACTTTGGGAAAACGTGCTTGGCAGGTTTTAAGAGTCTCGCCTTTTGCTGAACGAGAGTGATTGGGTGCGGCCGGGACCTCTCTTTCGTTTCCTGGTTGTGTGCCGGCGGCCGACGAGAGCAGGCTCGCCCGCCGTCGCGGTCACTTGGCTGTGCGGCACGAGCGAAAGCATCTTCATCGGGTGGGCGACCCGCCGCTGTCCGACTTCCCTCCTCCCGGTAATTAAGTTGAGCGTAGGTTTAAAAGGCGAAAAAGCGCTTCACTGCTGTGAGTGAACCGCGGCGGAACCGCCAGAGGAGGGGGAGTCGAGCGAGAGCAAGAGCGAGACCCGGCGTAAACGCTCGCAGCGATCCCCTCCGTCACGTCAAGCAGAGAGCGGTGCAGTACAACAGAGACACGATGTGCTTTAAATCTGAACCCCGGCGCCTTGAAAGGCCACAAGTTGCCGACAAAACGGTGGCGTAAGGAAGTGTTGAAGTCTTTCAATGCATCACACGTTAAGACTGTAGATCTCCAGCGCTACTCCTCTCTTCCCACAAGCTTCCCTCAGCCTATCATGATCCTCCGACCCAACACCCCTCACCAGCAGCTTCCTGAACCGCGTCAACCTCCCCGTCTGCATCGCCACCACTCCCGCGAGCGCGTCCCACACCACTCTCGTCGCCGTCGGTAGCTGGAGATCCAAGACAACCAAAGTCTCCGGAAGCGCTTGTACTACATTTCTGATTCCACTCGTCCAAGCCCCGACATTGAGCATCGCGGGCGTGGCGAACGAGAACGACGTGAGAGAGGAGCACGTGGCGAGTTCCATCTTCATCTGGTGGAACGCGAATCCGCCGACGCCGCCATGGAAGCTCACCGAGAGGTGCTGAAGAGAGGAGAGTTTGCCAAAGTTGAGAGCGAAGATTCCGGAACGATCGGAGATGGTGAGGTGCGTGAGGGAGGAGAGGGACGAGGTCGTCCAGTAGTCCAGCCACGGCTGGCTGACGTCCGTGAGGGAAAGTCGACGGAGGTGGAAAGTCGGAGGCACGAGTACGGTCTTGTCAGAGTTGGAGGGCCATGGTCCTCCTCCCAGGCTCAACTCGGTGAGGTGCGACAACGCGGGGAGCATCTCAAGCACGAGTGCGCCGAGATCCGCGTCCCACGGCTGGCCATTCGGCGTCTTCGGACGCACATGAAATGACTGGAGAGGTCGGTCGTCGTGTTGAAGGTTGGCGAGGTGTTGTAGGAGGGGCAGGGATAGGTTCTCAAACTCGTCGACGGTGACGCCTTCGAGTCGGAGCTGGCGGAGGTTCGGGAGGTGCGGCAGGACGGCTTCGAGGACGAGTCCGGCCTCCGGTTCTGTCGCTAACAGGTCCAACTCGAGTCGATGGGTGTAGGAAGAGAGGTTCGGATGTGTCTGAACCACGTGGACGAGCTGGTTCGAGGCGTCGTCGAGCGTGCTGGCTGGCAGCGGGAGCTCGAACGTTTCTCGTTCCACGTCCACTTCCTGGACTTTTGACGGATCGTCGGAAGCTGGTGGAGGGAGGACGAACAGCTTGATGTCGCGGTAGAGGATCGGGCGGACGAGGGCGAGCAGCTCGCGGCAGACGAGGCAGAGGCGGGCAAGGTCGCTCTTGGACAAGTCGCCGACGTCGAGCATGTGGATCAGAGTGTCGGAGGGGAACGGAAGGGCGGACATGGCGGGATGGAGGGGGTAAAGGTGGTCGGAAAGGGGTTGTTGACAGGTGTTGTGTCGCTGCTGTACGGACGACAGCCCCGCCGTCAGCTTCCTACGTCCCTTCACAAAGGTTCAAGCCAAAACAGAACGCATGATGAGCTCACATTGAGGGTCTGGCTGCCCCAAGTTGTCCTGTATGCTCCAGCTAAACCCTTCTGATGTACGAACTCGTTGTTTTCTGTCGAATGCGTCAGAGCTGACAATGGACACGCTGGCGGAAGCAAGAAGCGGACCAGAAGGTATTGCTACTCCCACAACTTTTATATAAGCAAGATGGCGGCCAAGTCGTAGTCGAGGTCGAGGCTGGAAAAGGTATGGAGCCAAGCAGCGCACCACCAGAATTTTGGCTCCCTCCCAAGTCCGCGGACTTCGCAACGATTATGTGGTGATCAGGTGGCTTACGAGTCGAACTTTAGACCATAAGGTAGCCCAACAACCAGTTGTACTACATTGTAGCTCGAGCTTTACATGCCGCGGAAGTCCCAATGCGCTGACGTGGGCAGAAGGGATAGCTTTCAGCAATACAAGCAGACGGCCACCACGGAAATGAAATTCAAAGATCTACAGTCCTTCCGGTCTTGATAATCACAGCACAAGACACCCAATCGCTACAACAAGACCCCCTTCCCGGGCTCACCACGATCTGAAGAAACTCCTCTGCTCAATCTGCTCCGCCACCAACTCCACTCCCCTCGCCTCACAAGCAGTTTTCAACCTGCTGATATCCCCGATATGCACCACCGACGCCCTCACTTTCTTTAGCTTCGGCCACCACTTGTCGTCCGCCGTGAGCTGCTGAGCGAAGACGCGCCATCGACCGGGCATGACGATCTCCGTGTAGACCGTATGCAGAGTGTGGAGGGAGGGAAGGTTGGGGAGAAGCTTGTCTTGGTAGTTGATCCAGTGGCCCCCGCCGATGATGGTGAGACTCTCGAGTGTCGAGAGGCTTCCGAATTGGGCGCTGAACTCCTCGAAGTCGTTGACCGTCGCTCCGCCTCTCATCGTGAGCGCGAGGTGTCGAAGGGAGGTGAGGTTCTCGAGGGGGAAAGTGACCGTGCCCCGTAGTTGAGTGAGCGAGAGATGCGTGAGAGTGGACCGCGAGTTGGTCATGAGGAAGTCGGAAGCATTCTGGTCGAGTCGACCGGCGTGAAGCTGAGCGAGTCGGAACGTCGCAGGAGGCTGTGACTCAATAAGGGTGCTTCCGAACAGACGTTCCTCGATTCGGAAGGACTTGAGTTTTGTCAAGCTCGCGAGCGTCGTCGACATCGCCGCCTCGTCCTGCCACGTCGTCGTGTCCCATGTCTCCGACGGCGCGAGATACAACGCCTCCAATCGCTCCGGAACAAACTTGCGAATCGACTCGAGAAGGCTCTCTATCTGAAGCATCGAGAAATCGTTGAGCTGGATCGAGGTGACGTTTACAAGTCGAGGCAGGAGCGCATCGAGGATCTTGCTCGACGTGGCCTGGTCGACCTCGTCCTGGAACTGCACGACCAGCTTCCTCACCAGCGGAGCCACCGCATCCGTCTTGAGCAACGTCCGCAAAAGCGGGTTCGTCGACTGTCTGAGCCCCTGCGATTCCTCGAACGGGGTCGCCTCGAGCTCGTACGGGGGTAGCTCGGATCCCTCGGACCCGATCACGACGTCGGCGGTGCGGTAGAGCAGAGGACGGGCGAGGTGGAGCATAGTTCTTGAGGTGAGGGAGACTTGGACGAGGTCCTCGAGGTCGAGTTCACCACATTCGACGATGAGACCGAGCAGCTCGGGCGGAAGGTGTGGAGCTGACATGGCGGCGGCGGCGGCGAGGAGGTGGGGAGTAGGATGGTGTGGTGAGGGACCTAGACAGCTGAAAGTGTAGCAAAGTCTGGGCTTATGTGTGTTGACTTCGTGGAGCTGGCGACGGCGATGGATGGTGTGCTAGCGATAGGAGACTAGCGTCAGCTGCCCAGTACTCCAGCGCTCTTAACCACACACACCAGGCTCTGTACGCACCACTGTCTACGACAAGATCGTCTAGCCTTGCTAGATCCCGAATGGCGATCCCTTCACCGTTCGAAGTGTCGATTTTATAGCGCTCACGAGCGGGGTACGGCGATAAGGTGGGGAACGTCGATACAGCGACAAGTTGACGACAAGGATGTCGACGAGGGGGGCAGCCAAAGAGTTCACAAATGTATCAAAATCACACAGAGACGGTTTGGCGAGAAATGAAGGCAAGCACAACTGGTGGCACAAAGGACGAGCTCGACTCAGCTCCGCCGAAGCCTCCGCTCAGCCTCCTAACTCTCATCTTCTTTGATCCTCTTCCCTCGGAGCGCCGAGAGATTTGATTCCAGTCAAAATTAATCAGCTTCAGCTGTTCTGGAGAACACTTGGACTCCTGCACACGACTCCAGCGGACGAGGGCTGATGACGTGGCGCTCCTTCGCGCGAACGCGTCTCCGACCAATCGCTGCTGGGCAGAACCCTCAACAACTATTCCGCCAAGCCCGATCTTATCTACAGCCACCATGGCACCACATTGACCCAGGCCCAAGAAGCAACGAATCGACCACCAAATGTCCTCATCATGGCGCCAACTTTGTCTCGACCCGGCGTCTTTTTCCGCAAAGTCGCCATGCGCACCCGGCTTTTTCTCACCATTTGCACCAATTGCGAGGTGTCTCACTTCCAAGTTTTTGCGAAAATCCCATGCTCTCCTCCCACGCTCTCAAGCTCGTATCAAGGCGTGCGCGTGTGACCACAGTATCGCGCAAGATGGTGCGTGCTGTTCGCCAGTCTGGACGTCTTCCCAGAGCCACAACGCCGTTCCTCTTTCTTCCTCGTTACATAATTTGACGGGTTTCAGAAAGTGCAAGATGGCAGACGTCGTTCTTCCTCAGCCGGCTGTCCAGCCGATCGCAAACGAAAAGGCTGCGCCAGAGCCGCTTCAGGCCACCATCAAGCTCTACACGGAGGAAAAACGTCACTGGTGGGCTTGGTTCTCCAAGGTGAGCGTATTATTTCCCAGCAACTTTCCTGATGAAACGTGCTGACTGTCGGCGACCGTCCTATAGTATGACACGCCCGCCGAGCGAAGATTGATCCTCAAGCTGGACCTCCTCATCGTGTTCTATGCGACCACGCTCTACTGGGTACACTATAACCGATCTTACAGCACAGACACACCCCGATCACTGAAAAAATTCATTCGTAGCTGAAGAACCTGGACCAGACCAACCTCGTAAGTGGTGCCCGTGATATTACCACGTGGACCTTTTTCCTCGTAGGCGTGAAGCGTGTTCTGATCACCTCCCTCCTTCCCCCGTAGAACAACGCATACGTCTCAGGAATGAGTTCGGAGCTTGGGTTTAAGGGAAACCAGCTCGTCCAGGTCTGTCGTCTTCCCGTTTCTGAAAACACAGACCGCATGGCTGACGGGCAAGAACGCACAAACAGTTCCAAACGATGTACCTTGTTGGACAATCGGTTATGCAAATCCCTTTTGTTTACCTCTTTGACAAGTATCCTATGAACTGGGTGGTCCCCATGCTCGACATCGTACGTGTCCCAACCGACAATCCGTTCCACACGCTGACCCTGGCTACGCTGTCACGAGCAGAGTTGGGGGTTCTTCACCCTCGCGCAGTACAAGACCAAGAGCTATGGCGAAATGATGGCGTTCAGGTTCTTTGTGGGATGCTGTGAGTTTTCGCGACATGACTTGGACACGAAGGGGGCCCACAGCGCTGACTTTACGCGACTATGCTAACTAGTCGAAGCCGCGTTCTTCCCTGGTGTCCACTATGTTCTCGGAGCGTGAGTCCTTGGTTTCCATTTCGGGAACACTGCAGTTGCCTAACTATCTGTCGATCCTTCCAGCTGGTACCGCCAGGATGGTACGTCTTTCCCCCTCTCTTCAGAGAGCCAGCCACGTAAGCTCGATCCTAACTTGTTCCTACCCGCAGAGCTTGGCCGACGCGGAGGAGTGTTTTACATCGGAAACATGCTGGGAACACTTACTTCTGGTCTGCTTCAAGCCTCGATTTTGAAGAGCTTGGATGGTGTTGCTGGCCTGCCCGCCTGGAGGTGAGCGAGCTGCTCCCGATTACGACTGGCACCTCTTATTGATGCCCCTTTGTCTATGTTCGTGATTCAGATGGATGTACATCATGTAAGCTACCTACACGTGCCGCCTCAAAAGGGGGCTCTTCTGAATTTGCGGTTCTCCAGCAACGCCGCCATTACGATTCCCATCGGTATTCTCGGCTTCTTCATGTCAGTCGGGCACTCTCCCCAGCTCTAATGATCCCTTTCTAACTGCACGCTGCACAGCTGGCCCGGAACCCCCGATAAGTGTCGGTTGGAGCTCTCCCACGCGCTACGACATCAAAGCTCACTAGACCTCACGTGTTTCCAGGCTGGTCTTTCTTCCTCTCAAAGGAGGAAGTCGCGCTCGCCAAAGCCCGACTCATTCGCGTTGGTCATCGCAAAGAGGGTGCTCAGCGAACCGGGTTCACAAAGGCGGACTTCAAGCGCACGTTCAGCTCCTGGCGGATTTACGTCCTCACTATCTGGTCAGTGCTTTCACGGCTCCGCGAGGGGACGTAGGTGCTGACATGCACGATGAGTGCATAGGGATGTGTTATTCTTCAATACGGTAAAATTTTCTCTCTGTTTCTCTGGGGCTTGAACTTTCTGCTGACTGTGCTGTTTCCTTGGTACGGCAGGGCGCAAACTCGTCGGCCTACCTGCTGTGGCTGAAGTCCAGTGAGATGATCATCCAAGAAGCACAAGATCGAGCGGACTACTGATCTCCTACATGTTTCTAGTCATGCCCAAGGACCTTGTCAGAGTGAATCAGCTCTCCGTCACCGCCCCTGCGCTCGGCATCTTCTACATCCTCTTCGTGCGGACCTCTTCTCTACCACTGTCATCGACAGTCTACCGAGCTGATAAAATCTCAACAGATCAACTTCGGAGCAGACTTCACCCGCCGTCCGACTCACATGGTGACGTTAGCGAATACGATCCTCTTCGTCGCACTTCTCATCCTGGCCTCTGGGACGACGAACCGTGCCGCTCGTTACGCGGCCTACAACCTCCTCCCCTTCTTTTACGCTCAGTCGTCCAGCCTTTACGCCTACTCGAATTCCATCTTGAGACGCGACCCGAAGGAGCGAGCTATTGTTCTAGTGACGATGACCTGCTTGGCCACCGCGAGCACTTCGTTCATTGGTCTCCTCACGTACCCTACTGTTGGTGCGTTGCTCTCTTTGAGATGTTATACATCTGATACCGGAGATTAACTTACATCAATACAGAGAGCCCACGGTTCAAGAAAGGGTTCATCTTTACCGCTACGATCACGTTCCTCCAGATCTGCTTTACCCAGGTGGTCAAATGGTAAGTCTGCTGTCCCTTAGACCCAGAAGCAGATGCTTATAGATGTTTCATCAGGCTTGGAGACCGCGACGACAGGATCTACGCCGCCCAGGACGCTGCTCGCCTCGCCGAACTCGAAGCATCTCAAGCTGTCTCGGCGGATAGTGAGAAGTCGAGCATTGCCAGTGAGGAAGTGCAGACGACGGCTCGAATTTGAGAATTTGGATTAAGCTTCGTTGATCTGTGAGGTGTAAAGGTCGAAAGGAAAGCTTGAGTTGCAACGGGTGGAACCACGTGGTAGAAATGACGTGTTCTTTCAAGGCTTCTTATCGTGACATTTGAACGTGGGTCAAGAAGAGTTCAGAGAGCTCATAAATGCTGTACTGCTTAGTCCAGCAGCTGTTTTCGAGCTAACGAACGGATCTGGGCCGGCCGAGCGACGCGCTCGCGATCGTCCTTCCCCCTGACTCGCGGTTGACCTGGCTGCAGCCCGCCGTGCTCGCCCTTGTTCTCCGGCGACCCCCACGAAAACATCTCATTTAAAATCAATCTACACTCTCAGCTCGATCACTACTTCCTTGATACATACACTTTCTCGTGCATCGTCCTCCCATCGCCATCGCCGTCGACGTCGCCTCCGTCTCGCACGACCTCCTGTCCATCGCTCAACTCGACCCACCGCCCAACCGACGACGACGATGACCCAAAGCGCCGTTTCCATCCATTTCGGCATTCATTTGACAGTCAACACGCTCCTCCAATCGTCCGACGCGTTCGCGTCCTTCCTCGCCAACACCTCGACGCTCGACCTCGTCCTCCTCCGTCGTCGCAAGGACGCGACCGTCGCCGCGCTCGACCCATCCTTCGTCGGACTCGGGTCGATGCCCGTCGAGGTCCTCGAGAACATCAGAGGGTGCCTGTTTCGACGATGGAGCGAGGACGGCGCCAAGACGAAGAACGCGTTCCAGAGGAAGCACGAGGCGCCGAGCGTCGCAGAGAGCTTGGAGAAGGTCGCGCTCGCCAAGGGCGAGTTGAAGAAGCCACGTTCGCGTTGCCAGTGCAAGAAGAAGAAGTGCAAGAAGCGCAAGGAGTGGGAGGAGTACGAGAACGCGCTGGAGGTGCTCAGGGATCCGGTCCGATGGGGCACTCGCGAGCACGCGTGGCACTGGGATTTGGTCGATGGCGATGGCGAGGAGGGAGGGTGCGAAGCATGCGACGACATGAAGCGTGGCGACGTGTGGGCTGGAAGTGCGTCCGCCAAGGTGCGTCTCTTTCGTCACCTCCTTGTGTTTCTCAAAAAATCCACTTGGGCTGAATCACCTATCCTTCCCAGGAAAAGAAGCTCCGTCACTTCCTCTCCGCGTACGGCCTCTCGCTCCCGTCGCTCCAGATCCACCCTTCCCCCGACAGCAAGTCCGCCTACTTCATCTACTGGCTCGTCGCCCTCCCGTCGTACACCGCCCCCTACTCCAAGTCGCGCCACCCGAAGCCCCGCTCCCAGCTCAAGCCCATCATCTCGTTCGTCACCGCCCCATCCTTCCAAGAGCCCACCGAGGAGGAACGCAGACCCCACCACATCACGATCATCCCTAGGGCACACTTCAAGATTAGCGAAGAGGAGAAGGGCAGGTTCAGGAGGTTGCTGAGCGATTTCCCAGGATTGAGGGCGGGAGAGGTCGGTGGGACGGTGAGCTTGAGGGAGTTTGATCTGAAGAGTGAGAAGGAGGAAAAGGACGCGAAAGTTCAGGAGCGCAAGTTGAGCAAAGGGGAGAAGGGGAGGAGAAAGTTGGAGAGGGAGACCACGCCGAGGTGGACGCAGCTTCACACGACCGTGCCGACGTGGTAGCTTGATCAGTGATTCTCGACGCTTGCAAAACTTGTTTTTCGATTCCAAGAAACTTTTGAGATGCCCGTTGTTAGATCGTACAAGTTGTAAAAAAAAATCACATCACTACCAGTGTCTGTTGTACCGAGTTTCTAGAGCTATCAAGGCAAACACGTCAACGCTGGAACTCAGGTAACGAAGATCTAGAAATATTTACATCACGCTTTAGAAGCTTCAGCACTCTTTCTCTCGAGCTCACCACGGTGGTACGCCCTGAGCTGCTCGATCTTCCTAGCACCACGACGCTGATGCTGCTGGTCAAGCGGCGCATAGCGAGGCGCTCCTCCGCCCGGCAACGCAAGCTGCTCATACACAGCCGTGACGACCTGGAAGCCGGGATACCATCCCTCCGTCTCACGCTTCTTGCAACGTCGAATGTCGGTGAGGTAGATCCGTTTGGCGTCCTTCCTGTCATACGAGACTCGGACGTCGTACTGCTGGTCCCACGCGAGAAGACCATCGAACCCCGCGACGCCTGCGAACCCAACCACGAGCGGGTGAGCATGGGAGGGCACCTCCACTCCCCACAAGCTCTGGTCCTGCTCCGGTGTCGCCGAGAAAAACACCTGCTCGGCTGGACGATCGAGTCCACGCGACGTGTACGAATCCTTAGGCTGCACGGCGGTAAAATACGAGTCGCCAAAGCCGCTGCACGTCCCGTCGAAGACTAGGGCGTTGTAAGGCTTCTTGGAAGTAGCGATGGAGCAGGCTTGGTTGAGCTCGAGGTTCCAGGTGCGGATCTTCGCTTCGTTGGGTGACTCCGGGGATGCGGCGGCGGGTGGAGGAGAGGAGCAGGAGGAGGAGGACGTGGCGTAGCCGGAGTCGTCCCTCGAGCGCTTGGAGGAAGTATCTTCACTGGTTTCAGACTCTCGCTCACGGCGCTTTGAGCCCGAGACAGCGGGAGGAGGTGCAGGTCCGACTGTGGGTGAAATGAAACGAATGAGCGACGTGGCACAAGGCGGTGCAAGGACGCCGAAACTCACCCATGACTTTCGCGGCGTTGGCGACGGTGAGGAGCTCAATGACATCGTCTGCCAGCTTGAAGATGTTGCCGAGCTTTTTGTTGAATTCGTGTTCGCTGCTTTTCGTGCATCAGCGCCCATTCAAACTCGATTATGCTGGGGCGGGAGGCACTCACTGCATCTTGCACTCAAAGTCCATCATGAACACCGCGGGTTCGGTCAAGGTCGATCTTAGAGTCTTACAAATAAGCGTCACCTCGTCCTTTGACTTTGGTCCCGTCGGCGCACCCTTCCAGCAGAGCAACCGGCCGCTCTCCTTGCCCGGCTCGGGGCCTTCAACGAACTTCATCACAGCGCGCTCGCCACGCTGTTCTGCTCGACGTTTCTCATCGACGAGGAGGTCGAGGAGCAGTCGTTGATGCATTGTTTTAGGTGGCGGGGCAGGTTGGCGGAGAGGGATACCGGGAGGAGGCGAGAGCTTGGGAGCGCCGGGGAGACCGCGAACGGGACGGGCAGGGTCGCTGGCGAAATAGCTTTGCCACCAGTAAATGGTCAGTAACAGCAAGATCTTTTTACATAATAGCCCCAACTCACCCGGAAGTAGCCTCAGGTGCAGGAACACCCTCATACGCAGCGATCGCTGGTTGCGCATGAGGGACACGTCGCTCCTGGGGCTGGTTTGAAGCCTCTCGCTCCCTGCGTTCAGCTCTGGAAAGGTAAAGTGGAGAGTAAGCAGTGTGACTTCTCTTTAAAAAAGTATGTAAATCAACCTACGCTTCCTGGGCCCTTGCTTTAGCGGCCCTACATGGCTCAGTCAAATCAGCACAAGAGTCCCTGGATGCGGAAAAACGACGACGACGCACAGCCTCAGAACGAAAGCGTCTGCGAGTTTCTCGACGGCGTCAGGGAGCCAGTTCTGGGTGTCTGCATCGAACTTGTCCGTTTCGAATCCCAAGAGCTGTCCAAGGTGTGCTGAGAATCGTGCGCAATGCGGGTCAAAGGCTAGCGAGACTCACACTGAGGGCTTCACGCATCGCTTCTGGCGACGGCTCGGGCACGTCAGCGAAGATGCCTTGAGGCATCGCAGTGATATAGCTGGTAGACATGACGATTAATGGCTTGCACTGTCTATGTAGGAGGAAGGAAGGATCGACACCCCCGAAAACGCTGCTTGTTCACCCTCTCACACAACAAAGGGAGTGGCAAGCGAGCTGAGCGACCCGTCCTGAGCTCTCGCACTGTCCCCGAACTCCACGTCTCAAGCTGAACAAAGACGCTTATTTCAGAGGACAATGGGGCTTCTCAGATAAGAGATATACAGGATGCGGAATAAGGCGAGGCGCAAGGGTGCTGTCAAAAAAGCTACTTGGTAGCGGCGGCCGAAGTGGGGGCAGCGGAAGTTGCGGTGTCGGCAGATGTCGCCGAGGCAGTCGCGGAAGCAGAAGAGTCGGTCTTGGAGTCAGTTTTGGACCCAGTGGAAGATCCGGAGGTGGCCGTGACCGTGCTAGTCGACCCTCCACCTGCGTCGACCGCCACGTCAGCTCAATCCGCACAATAGGGAAGGAACGATGCTGACCGCTGTTGGCTTTGACCTCGACGACAATCACCACGATACTGTTTCAGGACTTTCGTATCAATAATCACCTGGCCCGATGCTGATGAGCTGACTCACAGAATAAGAAGAATGAGTCCGAAGAAGCCTGCGCAAATCTTCCTCTTGTGACGGGCAGCCGCCGCAGACACCTTCGCGGTGGTCAGCTGGTTCACACTACAAGAAAGGTTTAATGAGCACTGCTCTTCTTCTCGTAAGCTCTAAGTAAGCTCACCCGTCCAGCGTATCCTTCTCTACGGTCGCGGTCGTTTCCTCAATCGTGATGAACTGCTGGTCCTGAGTCGCTACCAACTCCGATACTTGAGTCATCAGAAGCGCCAGTTCCGTGATAGTTGCCTCTAATATCAGTATTGTGCGGTTAGTTGATGCAATGGTGCTCGATCAGTTAGGAAAGGGTCAGAAGGGACCACGTACCGAGCTTCGCCATTTCTGCCCTGCGAGTCTGGGCCTCAGACAAAGCCGCTTGAGCCCCAGCTTCGCGAGATCCAGCGACCTGTATACATGGCAGAGGTAAGCTGAAACTAAGCTTGCCTGGAACGTGAAAATCAAGAAAGCCCCACTTACAGCCTGATCAAAGATCTGGTCTCCCTGGTTGCTCTCCAGAACCTCCTTGATCTCCAATTCCGTCGCTTCAGGCTTCACTAAATTCCTCCTGTTCCGTCAGCCTCTCATCCAAAACAACTCATCACAAAACACGGACTACTCACCAATCTTATACTGCCTCGCGACCCTCTCCCTAATCCTCTGCCTCTGCTGACTCTCAACCTGCTGCCACCTCCCCACCGCCCTCCCCAACCCGCCCTTCAACGTCTCCCAATGTCCCCTCCTCGCTTCATCTCTCCCGACCTGCGTCCCGAGCACTCCAATCCTCTTAGTCAGGTCCGAGGAATCGAGCTGCAGCTGCGCGGTGAGGACGTCGATTTGGGACGTAAGCTCGTCGGAGGGTTGCGAGAGGGAGTACATCTGGCGGGTGTTGAGGGTTTGGATCGACGCTTCGAAGCCTTTGAGGAGCTCTCGGATGGATGAGACCTAGGTTTGATGTAATAAGGATGCAAAGGGTACCCGGACGGAGGCCGTTCGTCAGCTTACGTTCGATGCGAACGACGAGGGGACGTCGGGTGCCTCCGACTCAAGAAACGTCGAACCCCGCTTCAGGGCGACGTGCATGGCAGTTCGGAGGAAAGGGAGCGGATACATGCATACCTCATCATAAAAGACGTCGGCGCCCAAGTCACCTAGCTCGAGGTCCCGTTCTGCCTCCTTATCACGCTGGGGACCTCCTACGGTGTACTGCCCCGCTGGGAGTCCGACTTGCTTGTAGCCACCGCTCTGCGTAGCGAGGGATGTCAGCTCTGAGGGGTGAAGAATGGAGGAAGCTGTGTACTGGGTTGAGAATGTTCATAGTGTTGCTAGTGGTGAGTTGAGGAGAAGAAGGACGGCGACGAGCTAGGAGAGCGGGGACCGAGGAGCCGCCCCCTGAAAGTCCGCGCAGCTGAGCATGATCCTCGACGTGTTCTTTTCTCGATCCATATCAGAAAAGAGGTGCACTTGTCCTGCGCATTGGAGCATTGTGTGTAGGCAGAGCGAAAACAAGATGCGATGCGAGGAAGGTCCGAGAGCCACGTCAGCCACTTCTCTCAAACGAAAGAGCACGATGAAGCCGATGACAAGCAAGTTGATGGTTCATCTTCTCCAAAGCCCTCATCAATCCTATTCACGATACAGCACATCATAGTGCCCTGGACCTGCTCATCCAGAGCCATGCCCCGCACCACGTCAGCTCGCCCGTCTAGGGAACGAAGAAGAAATAAACAAGACGCACGATAGAGCAGCACATTCGCCAACTTCTCCTGCTCCTCCTCCTCAAACTCGTGGAAGTCGACCTCCGTTCCTGCCTCGCCGACCCCGCCGCCGAACTTGGCCGCTGGGGACGACTGATCGAGGTATGCGATGCGAGTGTGGACCCCGAGTGCACGGGTGAGGGCCGTGATCTGGAGGTGGTCGGCTTCTTTGCTGCACGGCTGTAAGAGAGGTGCAAAGCGAGGTCATCACCTGGTTTCGTCTCGACTAAAAGGGACACGCGGCTTCACGCACCTCGACGTAGAACCCACAGAAATCGTCCATGCTCGGCGCGTTCCCAAACCACCTCGGGTCGTCCTCCATCGCGAACAAGAATGGTACAAACTCGTCTGGGTGAGTCTTGAGGTACGCCGAAGTGAGGAGACGGAGGAAGACGATCGTGCACATCGCGTCCTCGTCTCTCGTGAGCGCTTCGTACAGCTCTTCGTGGCTTGGTCGGCGGCCGGTGACGGCTGGAGAAGCGAGGTTCTTGAGGATCTTTTGGAGAGGAGCGTAGAAGTCCTCGAAGCTAGGTGTCGGGACAAGTGTGAGCACGTGGCAGCGAAAGGGGTCAGATTAGTTGCAAAACCAGACGCACATCTCCTTCTCAAACCCTACTGCCTCGAGGGTTGGCAGAAGACTTTCAACGAGGTAGAACGCCTTCTTGCTCTCCTCGCCTGGCAGGTCGACCAACCTCTCCAGGTAGCTCCAAACTGTCCGACCAGCGTCAGCTCGTGCCCACCTCAACCCTCAAACAGCAAAAGACACGCACTGAAGCTCCTATAGAAACAGTCCCCATCCCCTCTTGTCCTCCGCACCTTCGTAAACCCCATCTTTTCCAACCCTTCCAACTTTCTCAAAAACACCTCCGCGCCCGCGTTTCTGTACTCGTCCTTGACGCTCTCGAGCGGCTCGAGCGGGCCAATGAGCGGCGCGTTGGGGTTGTAACCCGTCGTCGCGGCTTGCTCTTCGGTTAAAGCACGAATTTCGGCGTCGGTCAGGTCGGAGAGCTTGCGCTCTGAGAGGGGGATGTCGAGCGTTGGGTCGGTGGTGGGGGTGGAGGTGGACATGGTGCGGAGCGGTGGAGAGCGAGTAGTGCCGGGTGAACGGTTGTAGGTGGTCTAGATAGACTTCAATGGAAGCTGTAGTAGTGATGATGCAAAGGTTGTCAGCTTGTGTGCTTCCGTAGAGCCTGAGTGCGCGGGTCCATCGCCCAACGAGACGCAGGCCGGGTTCCGCTCCTCCTTTGGTCCCATTCCTCCCTGATCCGAGCAGCATGTACACAGTAGATTGAGACTTGTCGGATTCTGGGCTTAGCTCTCCCTCGCTCAGCCATCAGCTTCGCTTTGATCGCTCGTTGATGCGGCGACGATGCGTCAACAACAACGCACTCGTCCAGCCCAGCAAGCACACTTCCCTTCCTACCGCTACTAGCATCAAAACAGCCCAGCATATATCTCCTCCTCCCTCTTCGGCAAACATTCTTCTGCCTGGCCATTTCCATCGCGATGGCTCAACTCTGAGCTCCAGCCCAACATGTCGAGCTAATGACGCAGAGAGCAGCAAGCGAGACGACGTACCAGGTGAACGTTCGACGATGAGGAGCGAGAGCAAGGCTGATGAAGTCCAAATCCAACGGGTAGAACTTTGATGAAAGAAGCAAAGGAACGAGACAGGCGTGCGAATCGAGCGGAAGCGGACCCTCGAGCACTCAGTCTGACTCTGCTTCCGCTAATCGCCGACGCCGAGCTTCCGACGACGTCAAACACGTGGCGACTCCATTGGGTCCTCTTGTCGCCTAGGACATCACAACCGCTCTCAAAACGTCCACTCACGAAAGGAGATGTTAGCAAAAATACATTACTCAAACACACACAATGATCTCTACACTATCTCGCAATCAGCTCTGCCTTTCGTCGCCCTTGTCTCACCCGCAAGCCCAAGCTCATCAGAAAAGAGAAAGAAGGGAGAAAGACGGACACAAGATGTCACCCGAGCCTCCAAGAACCTGAACCCGACTCCTCTCACCCGTCTCAAGCATCTCCAGCAAAGACCCCTCAATCAAACCGCCGCGATCCCTAAATCCGGCGTCGCCAACTCCTGCGGGTCCGGCGTCCTGAGTCTCGGAATAAAAGTGTCCGTCGCGACTTGCACGCTCTCCGACCTCGCTTTCTTGATCGGCCGCTCGTCGCCGTCTTCTGGTGCTGGAGTCGGCGTCGCTTCGAGTTCGGCCGCGAGCTGAGAGGGGAGGCGTCAATAACGTGAAGAGTGAAGTGGAGTAGAGAGTTGGGAACGAACCTTCTTCGTTTTCGAACGCTTGGTGCCCTTCGTCTTGACGGCCGGTACTGGCGGCTTCCCTTCGAACACGTCCAGCGGGAGACTCGTCCTGCGATACAACCCTGCATCAGCGAACCAAGCCTACCAGTGAATGAAAGCAAGCCACACTCACCCCTTCATATGCTTCACCGTGACGGCCATCGTGCCCTCGTCATACGTGTCGAGCATCTTGACGAGCTTCGTGAACTCCTGACTCGGATACGAGATGTCCAACTTTCTCGCGCCGTTCGCTCCAGCTATGTCCATCTCCAACCATCAGCTTCATGCTCCATCTACAACAAGAGAAGTAAAGAGAGAACAAAAACTTACGTAAAGCCTTCTCAATCATCAACCCAATATAGTAGCTCGTCGAATGCACCTCCCTCCACCCCTCCTCCGGTCGCCCCTCCTTCTCCGCATCCTCCTCCTTCCCAGTCCGAGCAGCAACCACCTCGCTCACCGGCCCACCCATCAAGATCGCTCGCTGCTCCTCCTCATCGACGCAGTAGGTGATGCGGTCGAACCCCTTGACGTAGGGACGAGCGTGGATCAGGGTTTCAACGAACTCGAGTTTGAGGACTAGCTGACGGAGTCGGGATTCGACTGTGCCGGACCTGGAGCGAAAGAACGAAACCGCGATAAAAAAAGAGCTGTTCCTCGAAGCAAAGGAGAGTTTTAGACGCACCACTTGAGCTGAGCCTCGGCGCTCATCGAGCTTGCCGTAACCTGCAAGTAGTGCTTGTATGTCGTGAAGAACTCGTGGTCCGCAAACAGCTCGCTCCATTGCGCACTCCCCATGATCACCCTATTGACTACGTCCGCTCCTAGTGATCGTTGGTTCAGATCAATGCCACGTCAGCTCGGCTCGTTCTCAACAAATAGGAGAGGGGAAAAGCGAAGACGAACCTCGCTTGAACTCTTCCGTCATGATCGAGTGCGTACTTTTCGAAACGTTGTGAGTTGAGCACATGGCGGGGTAGGCGGGGGTGATGATTGGCATCCGGTGCGCTCGGTCGGCGGGGTAGAGCTGTCGGAGTGCGGTCCAAAAGGTCAATTTTTCTATCGCAAATGCATGCAAAGCTCAAGGAGGAAGAAAGTGCGCACTTTGGGGTTCCACACTCGGACTTGTAGCGGGCCCTCCTCGATGTTCTTGAGGAGGATGGGTTGCGGCCAATTCCATTGTTGGTAGATCGTAAAGAACCTATCAATGACCACATACTCTTAAGTAACCAGATCTCATGGCTCGATCAAACGAAAGAGGGATAGCTCACCTGGCAATGATGCTCCCAGCGTTGCCCTTTGGGTACAACTGACAGATCCTGGCCACCAACATCGCGTACGCTACTCCACCCAAGAAGCCCACCACGTTCCTGTAGATCCCTCGCTCTGTTTTCCACCACATTAAGCTTTGTCAACACTCTCTCCCCAATCCCACGAACCCAAGCTGAACTCACTCTTGGCCCACAGCTTGATCGTCCTCAACGCCTCCCTAAACACCGGCACGTCCGGCACCAACCGCAAGATCTCATCCGTCACCCTGTTACCACCGAGACTCCTCACACACCTCTCATCGAGGTTCTTGAGTAACGAGTTGTCTCGAAGGTCGAGCGAGTCGGGGATGGTGGGGAGCGCGAGACGGGCGAAGAGGAGATCCATCTCGATGCCGTTGATGATGCATTTGATGATCGGGACGTAGGCGTCTGGTACTGACTGTTTTCCCATCATGTTCTCGTCATGAGTGATTAGCGAAAAGGAGGAGGGAAGCGGGGAGGACGAACAGCGACTTCCGAGACGCCCTCCATGCGCTTGAGCATGTCTTCGAACAGCGTCGTGAACTCCTCGCGCTCAACATGTTTCGGCACGACGAGCAGCGCATCAATATCTGCTCCTGGACCATGCACACCGAGTCGGTACGAGCCAGACGTGAAGATCGTCCCGCCGCTGTTGTTGGCCCGAAGTCAGCGAGGAAGAGAGGGACGGAAGGAAGGGAACGAACGCTTCGCGAGCTTTGGCATCAGACAGACCGTGGTTGAGCGAGGATTGGTACACAAATTGCTTGGCGAGCGTGTTGAGCCTGCCCAAGACTTGCTCCCTACGCGTGCGAGCGAACCCTCATCAGCTCTGTCCCTCCCCGTCCTACAACTACTCTCACTCGAGGAGGGAGGGAACGCACCTAGTCCTCCCTTCTTCAGGTCCCTCGTAGATACCTCTGGCCTCAAGCTCGGCGTGCAGCGTGACTGTGATTTCGCATTCCCGTGCAGTCGGAGGCGAGGTGCTGATCGGGGGCGTGACGCCGAGGTACGCGGGTTGGGCCATCAATCGCTCGCCGTGGTGAAGCTCTGTTGATGTAAGATTGAGGGTTGGTGGTGGGCGGGTAATGCGAGAAACGCGAGCGAAGGAGGGCGTGAACGGGGTGAGGGGAGGAAGCAGAGCCGCGACGGAGTTGCTCTGAGCTTGTGGCGCGCGGCGAGGGAGCGTTGACGCCTGTTGTGAAGTCTCACGTCGACAACTTGGCTCACTAGCAAGTACTGACATATTCTTATCAATTTACTCAAGCCGGGTAGGTACTTGGCGAGGCAGCTGATGGGCCACGTGGTCTCACAGTCCCGTGTAGGGCGACCAGCTTTCCTACAAGGGAGCGCAGTGCCAGAGTATCTGATTTACTCAAACCTCTTGAGACCAAAGAGTGTCTAAATTGTCACGCTTTCCTCTGCTTACAAAGCCATCCAAAGTGCGGCGAGAAGTGCCGATCGAACTTGCCAGCACAGCACGCGGGCCGCAAGAGTCACGCTCGCGCTCTGCCGCGCGACTTTTTTCTTCCTTCAGCCACCACTCGGCCTCTCTTCTTTCTTCATATATTTTGATGGCCGATACAGCACTACCGACAGCATCGAGCTCGACGTCCACCCCGAGCGGCACTGCAGCATCTCGCGGAGGACCGAGGAACCGTCATCGGCCGCCACGCGGACGAGGAGGAGGAGCAGCTCGAGGCGGAGGAGGACGCGCCACTCCTGCCGACGTTGCGAACGAAGGAGCTCGTGAAGCCGAGACTGGTGCTTCAGCTGAAGCGAGCACGAGCGCGAGCACGAGCACGAGTTCTCGCGGACGCGGCAGAGGAAGAGGAGGTGCACGCGGAGCGAGAGGGAGGGGCGGCAAGGGCGGAGCAGCTGGAGCAGGAGGAGCAAAAGGGAACGGCGAAGAAGCTCAGACGAACGGCGATGGTGCTCACTCGGACGACGCCGCTCCTTCACCAGCAACAGCACCAAAACCTCGACCATCCCGCCGCGAGCGCGCAGGGTTCAACTCGACCCTCTCCTCGAACACCCTCTCAGCCTCTACACCATCTTTCGTCCCTCCGGCCTCCACCCAACCTGTTCCACACGCCCCGTCACCCGTCACCGAAACTCTCCTCTCGCGTCTCACGCACTCGCTCACGACAGCAACGCACGACTGCCAGATCTGCTTCTCCTCCATCAGCCGTTCCGCTCCAATCCACTCCTGCTCGACCTGTTACACCCCTTTCCACCTCAAATGCATCCGCGAATGGGGTTCCCACGCCTCCCAGACTTCCGCCGAACGCGCTGCCCTCCTCACGCCCAACGCTCCCCCACACCAGCTCGAAGGGAAGTGGCGCTGCCCCGCGTGTCAGACGACGTTCACGGAGAAGCAGATCCCGAAGGAGTACCGATGCTTCTGTGGGAGGGTCAAGGACCCGCAGAGTAGGAAGGGCGGAGCAGGGGGGATGCCGCACAGTTGTGGAGGGCAGTGTGGGCGACCGAGGCCGGCGGGCTGCAACCACCCGTGTGCTTTGGGGTGCCATCCTGGACCTTGTCCACCCTGCCCCGTGCTCGTAGAGAAGAGGTGTGGGTGTCCGGTCGGAGAAACGATCGTCGTCAGGTGCAGCAGTGCCGGAGGAGCGGGAGCGACGCAGGGAGTGACGTGTGGCAGGACTTGTGGGAGGATCCTGGGGTGCGGCGAACACAGTTGTGAGAGGAAGTGTCATGAGGGGGAGTGTGGGGACTGCGAGGTCGTGAGGGAAAAGAAGTGTTTCTGCGGGAGGAGCGAGAAAGTCGAGGAGTGCAAGATCGTCGAGGGGAGGAGCGAGTGCGAAACGACGGACGGGAAGACGTGGCTCGGCGAGTGGAGCTGTGACAAGACTTGTGCTACGTGCGTTCTGTCTCTATTCTCCTTTCCCGTGCGGGGTTGATTGGGTGCTGACAACTTTCCTCTCTGGTCCTTCCTCAGTCCCTACGCCTGCGGCCACCACACCTGCCCTACTCGCTGCCACCCTCACTCAGCCTCCACTCCCTGCCCTCGCGACCCCTCCATCCTCACGCACTGCCCATGCGGCCAATCCCCCATCACCACCATCCGAACGACTTGCCTCGACCCCATCCCACTCTGTTCTCGCCGCTGTCCTCGCCTCCTTTCCTGCGGCCACGGATGCAGCTCGAAGTGCCATGAAGGAGAATGCCCGCCCTGTGAGGAGTTGGTGAAGATTGTTTGTAGGTGTGGTGCGATGGTTAGGGAGGTGAGGTGTTATGAGAGGGTGGAGGGAGAAGAGGTGCTCTGTGAGAAGGTTTGCAGGGCGATGAGGAACTGCGGGTGAGTCTTCTCCGTTCTTTTACTTTCTGGAGGTCAAGATTCGTGGACAGTGATGCTGATTACTCTCATTTTCTCTTTTTTTTTTTTTTTTTGGCTGCGACACAGACGACACGTATGCGCGAGGAAATGCTGCCCGCTCAGCTACCTCGAGGCGATGAACGGCAAGAAGAAAGGCCGAAGAGCGTTGTCCGAATGGGAGACGGCGGAAGAGGATCCGAGGCACGATTGCGACAAGGTTTGTTTAGGTTTTCCTTCTTTCCTTTTTCTACCACGTAGAAACTGACTTGGGGGCGTCTGGCACAGGTCTGCGGAAGGAAGTTGAGTTGTGGGATTCATGTTTGCGAGAGACCGGATCATAAGGGACCTTGTGGAACTTGTTTGAACGCTTCTTTCGATGAGTGAGTGGCATAGCTGCGCTGTCAGTGAGAAATTTCCTGACGCTTGTTTTCCATAGACTCATCTGCCACTGCGGGTACGTCTCGAAGCTCACGATTGCTCTTGAAAATGTGTAGCTGACTTTATATTGCACAACAGCTCCACCGTCATGCTCCCACCGATCCCCTGCGGCACCGTCATCGACTGCCGACACCCCTGCATCCGTCCTTCGACCTGCGGCCACCCTCAGATGCCTCACGCGTGCCACGAGGAACCGAACTGCCCGCCGTGTCCTTTCTTGGTACAGAAGCGGTGCGCTTGCGGGAAGAAGGAGATTGGGAACCAGAGGTGCTCCGGCGATGCGACGAAGGTGTCTTGTGGGCTGCCGTGCGGGAAGTGAGTGGTTTTGGGCTCCCTTCTTTCCGTAGGGATTCAACGAAATCTGACCTTTTTGGTGCTTTTAGGCTTCTCCGCTGCGCCTTCCATCGATGCCGAAAGCCGTGCCACCTCCCCGGCGCGTGCGAGAGCTGTGATCAGAGTTAGTACCACGTGTTTCCTCGTTGTCTGATTCGTCACTCACCTCCGTTCCTCTCCTCCCAGTCTGCCTCAAACCTCGTCACCTCTGCTCTCACCCCTGTCCCGCACCCTGCCACTTCCCCTCCTCTTGCCCGACCGACACCCCCTGTCCAAAGCTCATCGACGTCACCTGCGGTTGTGGCCACATCAAGCAACAAGCCCGTTGCGCGAGCTGCGACAAGAACCCCGATGGGAACAGGGACAAGAAGCTCAAGTGTACGGACGCGTGTACGATTGCGGCGAGGAACCAGGCGTTGGCGGATGCGTTGGGGATTGAGAAGAGGGAGATGAAGAAGAGGGAGGTCGAGTATGATCCGTTGTTGTTGGGCTTTTACGCCGCGAATATCGTGAGTCGAGGTTGGTTAAGCGGAAGAGAAGGTACTGAAGCATTGGTTCGAAGGCGTGGTGCACCTCCATTGAGGCTCAGTTGACCGAGTTTATCGCCGATGACAAGCCGTCGCTTCACTTCCCGGTCATGAAGAGGCCGCAGCGTCAATTTGTAAGTGTCTTCTGTGTCAAAGTCTCAGATTGCGAGACGGACAGAACTGATTCGCTGCTGCAGGTACACGAGTTGACGGACTACTTCGAGCTGAGGTCGGAGAGCCTTGATGAGGAGCCGCGTCGAAGGTGTGTGCTTTACTTCGCTACAATTGGTGACATTTTTCTCACGCCTCTCACTCCAGTGTCGTCGTTCATCGTCAGTCGAACTCTGCTGTTCCAACGCCCACCCTCGCCGAAGCCGCCAACGCCCGCAAGAGTGCCGCTGGAACGCTCAGCTTCGGCGCTCTGCGCAAGGCCCTTCCAGAAGTGTCGAAGAACAACGCGCTCTACATGGAGAAGGTTCTCGGCTACAGCGAGGACGAGTTGAGGGAGATGTTGAGGCCTGCTCTTGGTTTCAACGTTTTTGAGCTCTCCTGGGTGGTGCGTCTTGCTTCCGTCTTATCACCTCCGCGCGTACTCATTCTCCTGACTTCCCGCAGACCGACGAGGACGTCCTCGTCACTTTTGCTACCACACCAATCGACTCCGCACTTGCTCGAATGGAGAGATCCGTCAAGCAGGCTCAGGAGGAAACGTGGTTCTGCGCCTCGGTCGAAGCCGTCCACGTTTCCGACGTCGGCCAGATCTCGCGACCAGGCTGGACCGTCAGCCGTGGTTCCGGTCCTGCCGCTTCCACTTCGACGTCCGCCAGCTCGTCGAGGTCGTCGTCGGTGAGACCTCTTGGGACTTACACGAACGCTTTCGCGGCTCTTGGTGGAGGCGCGCCGGTCGCTCCTGCCCCTCGAGCTTGGGGGAGTCCAGCTCCACCCGCCCAGGCTAAGGTTCGTTGTTACAACTCTCTTGCGTTCTCACTGCAGTCCTAAACCCCCCTTCATTTAGGTCCAAGCTCCTTCGCCAGCCCCATCCCCCGCTCCAGCCGCCGCTCCCTCCCGTCCCGTCTTGACCGCGCCCACGCCCCTCACCAGGCCCATCACGCCCCCAATCTTGCTCGAGGAGAAGAAGGAGAGGACTGAGCCGGTTCCCGACAGTTGGGAGGAAGAGGCTGATGGTGTGGACGAGGCGTAGATCTTGCTTATCAACGATGCTTGCAAACTCGCTTTTTCGATCCCCTTTCCGCATCGGCCGCCCGAGAAAAGAGACCTAAAATAAGAAAATGAGCGGGTCAGACGCTCGGGCTACGTTCCGTGCAGCTTCCGAACCACCGCGACGCTCTGTGCCTACGCTATGAATTTCTTCTCCAAGCTGTCCGGGGGCAACTCTGAAGCCTCTGTGACGATCGAGATCGACTCGCCCGCCGTGTTTGTACATCCGGAATCGCGTCTCCCGAGCTCCGCCATCCCTCCTACTCACCTTCGAGGGACTTGTGTGGTGACCCTCCCTCGCCAACGGACACTGAGAGGACTAAAAGTCGAGCTGATGGGAGAATGTGTTCTCCCTGGTGAGCCTTGCGGGTCGTTCTCGAGCGGATGGAGCGGAGGAGGGGAGGAGCTGATCTTATCTGATCGCTTGGGGTCATAGCTCGCCAGGCGGAAGGGCTGGCCGCAGAGCGGTGGGCGACCTTGGGACTCAATCACGACCTCATCTCACCAGGGGAAGCTACAGAGGCTGCAGTTGGGGAGCATCGGTATGTTCATCGCTACCTGGCCGAGCGGGCACTTTGCGGCGGAGATGGACGGGTCTGGAGAGAAGGCTCATGCGACGCCACTCTCAGGTACCCTTTCGTGTTCAGCATCCCTCATCAGACGGATATGGGGCAGTGTAAAGTTGCTGGAGAGTTTCACGGGAAGGTTTCGCATAGTGGTGAGTTCTGTCGTTCCCTTCTGAAGCCGAGGACGAAGACGCGCTGACGTGTGTTGTTTTTGTTTCGTGATTGCGTCCAGTCCACGCTGTGCTTGAGTTGGCGCCAGGCTCAAACTCGTCAAACTCAAGCTCAACCTTAATGATCAGGAGCGCACCAAAGTCCTTCTGGATCGGCTCTTTGCCAGGCGATCCAGGAGATACTCCCGATCCAGTCAACGTCGCCGTCGAGCACTTTTCCGATACTCTCGGAGTGAGTGGTCTATAAGAACGTTCACAAGAGCAAGGACGATGCTTGACGACTCATTTTTACTCCGTCCACAGCCATTACGGATGCTCTTTACCTCCCCCTACCTCACCCCCGCTGCTCCCGCCTTCCTCACGCTCTCCTTCCCTTCCCCTCTTCACACCTCCGAGATACTCTCCATCAACACCTACATCACTCAATCCTACACCGTCCAATACGCCTCCCTTCCACCTCAGTCTCCTCTCCTACTCAAAGACGAACGAGTCCCCCTCGACCACGTTTCGTTCGACTCGTCGTCGTCCTCATCCTCGCGAGCCCCGAGAATCCAGGAAGTCAAGTTCCAGCGCACGACGCTTCAGCCGGGAAAGGAGTGGAAGTACAAAGTACTCCTGAGATTGCCGACATGTGATACGATGCGAGCAACGGGGTTGGGGTCGACTTCGACAATCATGCCGAGACACAAGTTGGGCGTCGAGGTGACGTACGGAGTGGAAGGGCGGAAGATGCAGAAAGTTTTGAGGGTCGAGAAGGACATTCAGGTCTCTTCCGTAAGTCTGCCTATCTTGTTGGGTGAAGAGGTAGACTGAAGCTGACCATTACATCTCGTAGTGCATCTGTCTCCTCGACTCGCTCCTCCTCCCTTCCTACACGTCCGCGCCGCCCACCACACAGATCAAGAAGATCGACTACGGAGGTTGCTTGTGCATGTGTGATTATTCGCTCAAAGAAGTTTCAGACATCTTCATGAAGGTGGCGGAGGGGCAGGCGAGAGGGATGAGTGAGGAGGGTGGAGGGGCGGTGCAGGTGCCTCTCAAGTCGACGAGGGTGGACTCGGATGGAGGTTGAGGTGGTGCGTGATGTAGTACAAGGATCGATTGCTTGAATGCCATTTCCACCCACGAGTAACTGGAGCGAGCCATGGTGGACGTCAGAGAAGGCTTCAGGAGGCAGTTTTGACGACACGTGCCGGAGGGTCAGCTGCCGATCGTGCCGGATTGACTGGGCGTCGTGCCATTTGTGTTGACAGTGATCCTCAGAGTTTGAAGGTGCTTCCTTGGTCCTGTACAGGCCATCACAGTCGGCCACCCATGGCTGCGCCACGCCTCACATTTTAGCGGGAAGCAGGGTGGGACGCGCTCAGTCGCGTCCTTCCATTGCTGCCCCAACGGGATGACACTGGTTGGGTGAGAACAAGGATGGAAGACAACAGAGAGACAAGTAGGAATATCCAGGAATGCATTCGTCGCATGCCGACTGTCGATTAAATTGCGTGGGTGACTCTCTGGGCGCGGGCGCGACGGGCGTGGGAATGTTTTGAGGAATGCTCGCCGCCCCCAAGTTTTGGCGGCCTCCCCTCCCGCCCTTGGCCTCCACCCACGACGACCCCTCACGTTTTCTTCCATCAATTCTGCCGAGGCTCGCCAGCAGCAGGATCCTCCCCCTCCGCTCGTCGTTCCCTCGTCTGCACTCCGACTAACGACCGTCGACGATCCCAACACCAACGGCTCGTATTCCTGCGACGCCGAAATCACACCCTCGTTTGAACGCTTTTCGCCTGCCCTCGTCTCGACGAAGCAGCGACCCATTCCACACCTACCCACGACAGCATCGACCCTTGCGTCCTCTCGCACGACTCGCCTTTGACGACACTTACTCGCACGACGACAACAACGACCCACGCGCGACTGTCCCAAACCCTTCGTCCCTCGCCCACGCCCATCTCACGACCCTTTCTAGCCCGCCTCGCCGAGTAGACGTGAGTTTCACTATTATTTCTCTACACTCGTGCCTGTGCTCGTCTCGATGGAGATTCCGACGACGGTGGACTGTGCGACGATGGGCGGTGCGTTCTCGCAGAGAGCGGTGCTTGCTGCGAGGCGCGAGGCATGTTGATTTGGAGCTTCGAGGGCATGGGTCGCGCGTCGCGGGAGTGGCCAAGAGTTCCCAGACGCGTTACATGGGAGATTATATTTCTACCATCGTGCGAGAATGGCCGTCGTGCGGGCTGGGAGGACGGGCAGGTCGCGTGTTTACCTCGAGCGCACGGGCGTAGCGCGTCGCCGGAGAGCGTAGGCGGCTTGCGCGACGGGCGCCTTGGCGTCGGCCCTTGCAACCGTCGAGCCCAAGTCTCACCGATGGCAGGATATTTTGGGTGCTGGCCACGACAGATCTAATCACGATGTGATTTCTTCATTTTTTCGACGGCTTGTCACTGACTTCCCTCCCTCTTGAACCCTCCCGTGTACGCAGACGAACCATGTCCCACGAAGCCTTCACATTCCCCAACCCCTCCGCCGGCACTGGGGCCGACGCCGGAGCCTCGCCTTACGTCCAAGTCGACAGGAGCTCCCAGATCTCCGACGCCTCGACCCAGCCGACGAACGCTCAGCACGCCGAGCTGCTCTCGCGCCTCCAGTCCAGCGCCGCCCTCCTCGCCGCGCCCGCCGAACCCCGCCCGCAATCCCCCTCGCCCCTCCCCGCCGCGTCTTCTCGCCGAGAGACGAGGGACACACTCCCTCCCGTCGCTGAGGACCCCTTTGCTCCTCCCTCGAACCGCCGCACGTACGCCGAGAGCGGGTACTACGGTCGCGGCATCATCTCGTGGGGCGGGCCCTCGCCTCCTCCTTCGCCTCCTCCCGTCCCTCGCGAGTCGGCCGAGCCCACTGCGACCTCAACCGACAAGTTCCACTACCCGTCTCGTCTCACTGCGCCTTCGCCTACGGGCAGCGTCGCGGTCCCCGTCGATAACTTTGCCGGACCGAGGAGCGACTCGGCGCTCGCGTACATCAAGATGCAGGGTACGCAGGGCTGGGGCAACGGAAGCTCGGACGACGAGCACGAGAGGGAGTCGCTGAACGAGATCAACGAGAAGGAGACGGAGAAGCGCTTCACGCTCGAGGAGGACGTGAGTCTCTTGCCCACCTTCCTTGCGCATTCCTCGCGCGCGCCGGGCTTTGTTTACAAAACGCGTGCTCACGTGACTTGTTACGTCCTCGCGACAGTACGCGTTCAACGCAAAGACCAACAAGGAGATTCCCGAGCTCGGCGTCGTCGGTGGCAGCAGCCCTGGTTTCACCAACGACGGTGCACGGAAAAAGAGGAACAAGCGTATCCTCTGGATCGTCCTCGCCGTCGTCCTCGTCATCGCGCTCGCCGTCGGTCTCGGTGCTGGAATCAGTAAGCTTCGTCTCTCTTTCCACGCGTCACCTGATTCGATACTGATCTACTGCCCTTTCCAGGCTCGAAAAACTCGCAGAAGAATGCCGACGAGTCGGCAAAGACAACGGGCGCCGCCGCCGCCGCTGTCTCTAGCTCGTCTTCCTCGTCGACCGCCGACGCCGCGACCACTTCGTCCGACGCGGTCGCTGCCATCGTTTCTTCGGCTTTGGCTGCTACCTCCTCTGTCGTCGCTGCTGCAACCACCACTGCGGCTGCTGTCGCCGTGTCGACTGCCTCGACCTCCGTCGTCGCGACTACGACTTCGGCCGCCGCCGCTGCTGCTGCTACGTGGGTCTCCTCCACTTTTGGTACCCACTTTACCAAAGCTCATTCTCTGTTGTTTTTCTCCTCAGCTACGCCGCCCAGACGACCGACTTCACCTACGCCGTCAACGGCGTCGCGACCGTTGTCGGCCTCGTCTACACGATCCCCACCTCTGGCGTCGAGACGCGCACGAACGGCCAGCTCCAATGGACCTCCGAGGTTGTCCTCCCCGAAGCGACCGGCACTGGCTCCTTCACGACTGACCTCCGGTTCCGCGTGACGGTGCCCACTGCCGCTTCGAGGATGAAGAGGAGTTATATTGGGCATGAGCAGGTCGAGGAGTTCAAGAAGAGGGCGGCGCACCGGGCGGCGCTTGACGCGGAGATGAAGAGGAGGGCAGAGGTCAACGAAAGGAGGGCCGAGTTGAACGGGACGGAGTTTTAGATGGGCGTCAACTTTTTCGTTTTTCACCTCTTCTTTCGTATTGTGGTGAGTTCTTAGCTTCTCTAGAAAGTATGCTGGACATGAGTACTGATTGGGCTCCTGCGGTAGTGAACAACTTTTTCCTTCTGTAGGACCGAGTGATAGGCTTCGTGATTAAAGCAATTGTCTGTGGGTCTGGGAACCCGAGTGGGACGTGGGACGTGGGAGGTGGACGTGGATCAATGGGGTGGTGATTTGTACATAGGAGATTCTGTTCCCAGACTGGACACTGGCTATTGAATTCGTGATATAACCCATTCCTCTCGCTGCCGCGAAGAGAGCTCGTTTCTTGTCAACCGCCACGTCACTCACTCCGCTCTCTGTCAGGTCATCTTTCCCAATCCTGCGAACTATCCAAACTCCAATCCCTCGACCCTGATCTTCTTCTCGCTTCCATCTCCTTCCTCTTCTTCCTCGAATGAATCACCACCATCCCCTCGCCGTTGCTCTTCCCCGACGGGCGCTGCTTCTTCTTCGGCACGGCGCTCGACGACGCCTTTGCCGACTCCTTCCCTCTTCTCGTCGCCCTATCCGCATCCGATCCATCAAGCTTCGCTCCAGTACCCCCAGTCCTCCCTCCCATCCCCATCCCCATCGTCCTCGCTCCTCTCGCCGACCCCGGGATCGACGGCATCGCCACCGGCAACCCATCACTCGTATAATGCACCGCCTGGTTCGGCTTCGAGAACCCCACCCCTAGTCCTATCCCCAATCCTAGCAAAACTCCCACAATCAGCATTCGAAGGACCCAGAACTTCCCTCGAGAGGCTGGGTTCGAGCTCGTGCTGGAGGTGCGAGAGATACAGCAGCCGCGATTTCGACGAGTGGAGGAGGAGGAGGCCCTCGAGATGTCGTCCGGATACGGGGAGGTGAAATCGAGTTTCTCGCTCTTCCATTCCAGAGTCGGTCCATACCTCTCTCCATCATCCTCCTGATGGCGTTGAAGTCGCGGTGGAGGGTCCTCATCGACAAGAGGTGTCGAAGGCGGGGGGTTCGCGACGTGGTCGAACTCTTCGGTGCTGGATTCGGGGGACGCGGGAGTGAAGGAGAGGGTCGGGAGTGGGATGGGGTAAGGGAGGGTTGGGGCCGTTGTTGGAATTGGAACGGGAGATGAGGCGATGGGGAGGGGGGAGGAGATGATGGGTGGCTTGCGTGCGCTGGGTGGAAGCAGGGTTGGTCAGCGCTGAGCGATAGAGACGGCGGCGGGGTCCACGTACTGCCGTTTGATGGATAGCGACACCATGGCGGGGACTGTAGCTTAGGGAGAAGCATCGTGCTCATCAGACATAAGTATCTCTCGTGACTCCCTACAGCGTGCCTCCCCAGTCGCACACGAAACGCAAGTTCGCTACTTCTTGTCTGCGCAGGAAGGAATTCCTTCAACGGCCGATTTGCAAGGAGGAGTGAACGAAGGAACGAGAAACCAAAAGTTGCAGTGAATACTCCCAAAAAGAGTTGATATAAGTTGGGAAAGAGTGGGTAGTGGAAAGTCTGGGGTATAGGTACAAGTAGAACCGGTGACGTGTTTACTGTTGTGCGGGAGCCTGCCCGGGCGCCGTCAGACCAGGAGCAGCCGCCAATGCGCATCTGTGACAAAATAGCAAATTTAGCGTCAAACTTGGTCCGAAAGAAGGGGTCAACGCACTCGCAAATCACCTGAGCCCTCCTCACGACCAAAACCCTCGTGTCCCTCTTCGTCACCGGCTTGACGTTCTGGCCACCCAGCCGCAAGGATTGAGCTGGCGCTGGAGCGGTGTCGATGGCAGAGACTTTGACAAGTCCGGGGAAGAGGCACGCGCCGACCCGTTCGGGCTCGCCTGCAGAAGGAGGCGTTAGTGGGAGGCGTGGCTCGCTCTGAGAAAAGACAGTCTACCTCGTTCGGTACGGTAGCACTTCTTGATCAGCTCTGTGAGAGGGAACGTCAGCACTTTTTGCCAGGAACCAAACAAAAAAGACAACGAACCAAGCTTCGTGGGATCCAACTGACTGCCCAAATCGGGCACATACGCCCTATAAAACCCGCTGCTCTCCATCCCTCCACCTCCAGTCGGACTCTTGCTAGCATGCAGCATCCTCGAGAAAGTGTAGCTGGCTTCGAGAATGTTCTGGAGGGACGGGTGGAGCTCGTGTGGGTTGGGGTTGATGACGGAGAAGAGACGTGGCATGTGTTCGGCGAAGAGGGCGATGGACATGGCGGGGTCGAGGGATTCGACGGCGGCACTGAAGGTCTGACGACGCCAGACTGAGGCTACGAGAGGTTCGCCTGAGGCGATGAGAAGCGGCATTAGTCCTTTCGCGGAAATGAGGAACAAGGGGGAAACGACGTACGGTTGAACAGTTGCTCATGCAGTTTTGTCAACTCCCTATTCGCCTCATCCGAGTTCGTCACCAACAGCTCATTCACGATCCCCTCACTCAACATCTGACTCATCACATGCCTCAACAAACTCTGCACCACCAACCCCAGGCCCACGTAATCGAACTCGGCCTGCGCGAGTGCGGTGAGGAACGGCGAGTCCTGCGCGTTGTCGAGGTCGGAGTAGAGAGCTTCGGCGAGGGGGATGAGGGCGAGGTGAGGACCGAGGTCGGAGCCTGGAGGAGGGGCGGGGGCAGACCGGGCGTGGGCTTGGAGCGTGTCCGCTGCCCAGCGATTGATGCGGCGTTCGAGGCCGGAGGACGAGTTCTTGATGGTGAACTGAAGGAACTTGGTGTCAGCCAGATGTATGGTTACACAGAAAAGTAATAAAAGTCTCACGTCATCAACTGTGCTACCACCACCGCCTGACGAATGAGATCCGACGACCGAAGCGTTCGGTGAGTCGCCACCCTCAAGCAGGAGGATGTGCTTCCGCAGGATCGCGTTCTGCTTTTCTTGCTCCAACTGGACATAGCAAGGGCCTATCAGCAACATAGAGACCGAGTCTCATGGTGGTAGGGGCTCACCATCTGCAAACGAGTCTCCTCTGTCGTCGAAACAGATCAGTCCTGCTCCCGTTCGCGACAACGCAAAACAATCAATCACCGATACGCTCGTGAGCGAGCTGTTGAGGGCGGAGAAGCTTAGCGTTACACGTCTCCCTAGACAACAGAAAGACGTGTATTCACCTTGTAGTTCTTCAGCAGTCGGCTACAGTGTTGGAAGCGTCAGTTTAGCATCAAATGCGCCGCCCGCACCGTCCCCGCGCCTCCTCTCGACCGCGCGCCGCCTGCCCTCCCTCCCGAAACCGCTCCTTTGCCTAAGACAGCCAGGAGAGCATCAAGAGAAGTCGCACGTACTTGTACTCCTCATCCCCAACTTGCTGGTTGACGCCGTACGCGTCCTGGTTGCTGAGGATGTGCATCCCCTGGTTCGGCTGCTGCTGGGGGTACCCCTGGATCGTCGGCGTGTACTGCTGAAACCCGCCGCCCTGGCCATACTGGGGACGCTGGTTCGCCATTTCTTGTACGATTGTTCTCGAGGTCGAAGGCGGAGGTGGGCGGAGGTGATGGGCGGAGGTGATTGAGCAGCGGCGGAGCACAGCCGGAGCGCCCGGTGCGGGAGCGCAGCCAGGGTCCGCGGAGGACATGCTAGAGGGGAAGAATTTGGGTAACCCTCGATGTGGTTCTGATGGATGAACGGTACAGTTGGAAATCGTCTTTGCGTTGCTCTTTCATGTTGTGCTGGTCTCGTCGACTTCTCCTGCGTGGAAAACTGTGTCGTGGCCAGACGTCCAGAGCTCCAGGATCTCTAGCAACGTACGATACCCGGGAGCCCAACTATCAAGGAAAACCTCAAGACTACGTATGAGGAGCCTGAGGTCCTTAGAAAAGGTTTTGAGGAGGTTGCTGAGAGCCTCGGACCAGTGTGTCGAAAGGGAGGGGAAGGAGATCCTACTCTCACTCTATTCCCTGCCACATATAAAGCGCAAAGGAATAACGATGAGAGAGATGTGACATCTAAGAAATAATTCCATCAATCTGTCCACCGTTGGCACATACAACAACCCATCTCCCAGCGTACAACCTGCTCACGCGACCTAATCAGCTCCGCCTCTCGCCCTCGTCATTCGATACCAACTCACAAATATCCACACCTTCTCTCCAGCCCCTCCTCAACCTTGATGCGCCCTTCCTCCCTGTTCTCTAAACCACCATGGTTCTCCCCACCTAAACCAACACCCCGCAACCGCGATTCCCACCGCTCCAATCCCACCTCCCCAAACGCCGACCCACCAACAACTCCACTTGACGACCTTCAGCAACCCCATCAAACTCCACTCAATCCCATCGAACGTCTTTCTTATTCCCCAGAAGAGCCAAGGGACGAGGTAGAGGAGCACAAAAGTCGCGGCGTAGAGGAGCGCGAGGTAGAGGATGTAGCGGGGGATGTAGCGCAGGGACGAGAAGAGGAACGAGGCGGTCGAGGTCGACAGGAGCGAGTTGAGCTCTGATGGTGCTATTGCTGTTGGTGTCGGCGAAGGGGTCGCGAGCGTCTCGTCTGCTTCTTCTGATCCCGAAGCTCCTGCTCCTCCTCTCGGCGGCTCGTCCTCCCGCGACAACAACGGCTCCGTCTCTCTCGTCGACAGCGGTGGTGAAGGTGGTGAGGCACTCTTGTCATCACCAACGACGTCGCCTTCGTCGTCCGAGTCGAGCAAGTCTGACAGCGGCGGGATCACGACCTCTGGATCTTTCGCGAGCGTCGAAGGAGATGCCGCTGGCTTGTGGACGGGGTTGAGTTGCGAGATGAGCGACGCATAGTCTACTGGCGGTTTCGAGGACATTTTCCTGGCCGGGTTTCGTGAAAGGAAAAGTTGATGCAAAGTATGCGAGAAGGCAGGGGAGGAAAGGATGGAGCGAGGCGCCAGGGACGTCACGCGCAAAGCGCTTGGGCCACATTGACGGCTGGGCGAGCCTCGAGGGAAAGCACAATTCGTCGATGGGCTGATGGAAAAAGCAGGTCTCAGAGGAAGCCAGAGGAGGATTGAACAGGCAGCAAAACATAAATACTGATTCCCACATCACGCCTCGCTGCAAATCTATCTACACGTGTTCCTCTCTGATCCAGTCGTCCAATCTAGCAAATCAAGCTCCCCCACCCATTCCCAGTGACCACCTTCCCCACCGCCATGACCGCAACCCCAACCGCCAGAGTCGCCCCAACACCCATCAAGAAGCTCCCCTCATCCCACCTGAACCCATCCTTGCCCTCGCCCAACACCTTGACACCACACTTCTCCTCCTGATTCTCCTTCAACCAGTACCCTCCCTTTGGCCCCAGGATCCCCCCTTTGCCACCAACAGCCGCCTTCCCATCCTTCCCATCGGCACTGGGTCGCCATCCGAGCTTCTCGGCTTGTGTCGCGGCGTAGGAGGGCAAAGCGTCGGGGTGAGGGGGAAGGTTCTGCAGACGGAGGTTTGAGACCATGTCGGGCGTGTGCGTGTGCATGCCTTTGTCGACGATGTTGCTGAATCCGCGGTCGAGGCCGGGGAGACCGTCGATCGAGAATGTGTTGGCATTCGCCCAGTCTATTTCCATGATGAGAGAGCAGGTCAGCGAATGTTCTTGTTATTTTGGCGCCTTCAACGGCCGGATGCTCTTTTGTGTTCCATAGACAGCCAAATGCTCCTGTTCTTTTGGCTCCTTCAACAGCCTCGACGAGCTCCCTCTTGGACAACTGGGTCCGCACCACGTCATGTCCTTCGCTCCATCCATCTCCATCATTCCATGCACCCCAGCCCACCATCTCACTCATTAAAGAACGAAACAAAGAGTCTCAACTCACACATCTCACAACCCCCCGCCAAATCGCCCATCATGTCGGCCTCCTCCCTCTTCCTCGCATGTTTCTGCAACTGCATCCGCTCGCCCTCGTAGCTGTAGAACGGCACGGACCAGCCACAAGAAGCGGCAGTGGCGTGAACGTCGATCCATACGCTGATGAAGTAATATGACAAGTCAGCGAGAACATTAGGAGTGAAGAGGAGGAGGGGCGCACATGCAACGAGTTCCGGGGAGCAAACGCTCGTCCCCCTCCGGCACGAGGGCCTCAAATTCGGGTGTACCTCGCTCAAGGATCTTTCCTGTAGTCCCCAATTGTTTCGAAGCAACAACAAAGCCACGTCAGCGCCCTCGATCCTGTCTCTCGCACTCTCATGCGTTCGAAGGAATCACGACGCACCTCGACCGTAGAACCGGACGATCTTCGGTGGACCCTCAAATGCTACATCCAGTCCATTCGCATCAGCTTCCGTCATGGTGAAACAAGGAAGCAAGAAGGGTCACAAAAGGGACTGACCGTTCCACATGAGCGTAATTCGCTCGTTCTCCTTGACGTGACAGATCGTCTCGTTCCCGGACCCAGTCATGTCGATGTAGTAACATGCGTTCCTTTTGTCATTACCAACATCATCAAGTCAGCTTCCCGATGTTGGCGCGAAGAGCGAGAGAGGGACGACGGACTGGTTCACGACGGTCAAGCACTCGTATCCTCGAGGACTGACGTTGACGTGCCCGTCTCCCGATAATGGTGCACTCGCCTGTCAATCAGCACATATATCTCTGCGTCAGTGTCGTCGCTCACAAACACAGCAAACGAGTGAGAACGAGCGAGGGGGTGGGGACGCACGACCCAAAACATCTTCTGCTCCTCGACAAACTTCTGCATGTTGGGCAGGATTGCCGTCCAGAATTGTACCATGGCTTCTGTAACTACTAGTGTGTTGGTATGGATGGTCGTAACGGCGTAAAGAGAGCGCGAGGAGCGAAGCCAGTGGTGTTATCTCGAGCCGGCGGCACGAGTCGGATGGAGCGGATGCGTTCCTTCGAGGTGCCAAAGACAGCAAAGTATGAGATAATAGACGGAAGAGAGTGGACTCTATTATAACCGTATGAATAGATGGATTGGTGCGACTTGTGCGAGGCGAGATGAGGGAAGGGACGCAAGGAGGATCCTCCCCCGGCGCCGGCATGAAGCCGAAGAGAGTGGCGCCCAGAAGTGGACTTGACAGGGTAAAGGGTGACGAGTTGTGAACTGCACCGTTGCGATCTATAGTAAGAGGAGCATTTTCATCATGAGGGTTCCGGCAGTTTAGACAACAACGTTGGAGGTCGCACCACTACCGGTGCCAAAGCAATGGGCCACACCACGTCAGCGCACTCACTTCCCATCCCTGAACATGGTGGTCGAATGCACGATCAAGATGACCGCTCATTGCCTGACAGACAAGAAACAGAGTTACACGACACACTGATCTAGTGGAGCCGCTCCTTCCTCCTCCTCCGCCCACACCACCCACTCCTTCACGCAACCGCACCAACACTCTCCCCTCCCTCCCCGCGCCTAACAACTCCCACATCAGCTCCCTCACCAACTATCCCAGACGCCTCAGCCGGCGCCGTAATAGCCGCGACAGACGAAGACGTCTCCCATCCAGACGGGGAGAACGTCAGCCCTGGATCAGCGGCAGAGGACGAAGTAGCGGCGGGCGATGATGTGGTCGCTGCAACGACGCTGGCGGCCTGACTTGAAGCAGTGGTCGTGACTTGAACTCTCGCAACTGTCGTGCTTGCTTGCTGAGCCCCCTGTGTCGTACTTGCTTGCGATGTCGTTGCCGCCGCCGTTGCAGCCGAAGACGAAGAAGACGAAGCCACGTCGCCGCCCGCCAAAGCGTTGGCCGTCGCGCTCGACCCAATCGACGTCGAGCCCGCCACTGACCCCGTATCCTGCGCGACGTCTGGCACCTCGCCCTCACTCATCGGGCTAACTGAAGTAGCGGAACCAGCGACCGCACTGGGCGTCACGGACGCTCCGCTCGCACTCGCCGCACTCGCCGCTTTACTGTTGTTGTGATGCTCCAACCCCAATCCGACTCCCAACCCGATTGCCGCTCCAACAACTAGCAGGAGAACAGTGATCAACGCCCAACAGACTTTCCGATCGTACCAAGGCGCGACTCGCTTGCTCCTCCTCCTGCGACCTCCTGATTCTGCTCTCCGACCTGGACTCCGCCCGGCGCCGCGCGACTTTGGCTCGTGGTCACTCTCGTCGGCTGTACGAGTCGCGTAGGGGACTGCGGAGTACGCTTCGCTTTGAACGGTGGTGAGGAGTGCGTTCTCGACGTCGTAGGAGATAGGGCGGCTGCTCCCGCCAAAGGATTCGTCGTCGGCGAGGTGTGGGTGAGGGGTGTCGAAGGGGTTGGCGGACGAAGAGGGGTTGGTCGGTGCTCCTCGAGGTTGTAGAGTCAGTAGAGAAGTGTCGTATCCTTCCTGCACGTTTGAGAAAAAAAAGAAGAGATCAGCAAATCAAGCCTTCTCCTGAGACCCCTACCCGTCGAGCGAGGGAACCACGCCGCCTCCAGCTCACTCACCTGCCGATCCTCCCTCGACACCTCTATCGCGTTCGCCTGATCCAAAAAGCTCTGCTCCTCATTTGCCGCCGGTGCAGACCCATATCTCTCCGAATTGAACCCTGCACCCCCAACGGGCAGCGGAGGTGGCAGGGGTAAGGCGCGGACACCCGTCGAGTGGCTGTGGGTCGATCCGCCGTGGCCTGTTGATGGGGGAGATTGCCGGAGAGGGTTGGAGGGGTCGTGCGAGGAGTACATGGTTGGGCTGAGGGTTTGGAGGGGAGGAAGGAAGAAAGAGTTGTGGGGAGGGACGGGAGGCGCTCCGGGGAGGAAGAGAGGAGGTGAAGGGCCTCAACGGAGGCGGTGTATCGCGAGCCCATGCGGTCCCAAAATGGTGCAATCAATGTACGTGAGGCAAAATAAACGTGGCATTACTTCAACAACATGAACTGTAAGTGCAAAGGGTTAGGCGGTTCAACGGAGGGATTAGCAGGGCTGTGCTCACCAAGATCATACATGACACCGTCCTTTCACCCTCACCCAGGTGACTCCGCCAATCAGCCCATCACAAGTTCATCAAGAACACAAACAGCACGACATAGATCGCCGACACGAACGTCCCCACCAGAACCACCACGTAGCCCGACGTCCGGAACGGGCGGCCCCAGATCCTCGGTCCTGGTTCAAGCACGGAAGCCGGATCGTCTCGCACAATCGAGGTTGTAGGTCGATAGATATCTGTTGGGTCACACTCTCGTGAGTTTCTTCACGAGGCGGCCATCGAGCGTGCTCCAAGGCAGAGGAGAGGGGAACGCACCGGCAAAGTCATGGTCCGACCGCTTGGCTCGCACCGAGGATACAATGAGAAGGAGAGACGAAAGGATCACATAAAGGAGCCCAACTGTTGCCCAGACCCAGCATCAGTTCCGCTCCATCCCTCTCAGGCGCACCACTACGCGCCCCTCGACAGACAAACAACGAACGCACTCTTCGCAAACTCAGGCGTGAACACCTTCAAGATGATCAACGCATAACCAAAGTTGCCCAAAGCTGTCCTGACGTATGCTCCTGTATAGCCAAGCATCAATCGTCAGCTCATCCTCCTTCCGCGAATCACGTCAACACCGTGCCCGATCGCAACACGGACGCACCGTCGAACGTCCGCTGCCTGGCTCTCAGCTCTACGAGCTCGTCGATGTCTTCTTCTCTGAATGATTTTCTCCGATGTCCTATCAGTCATATTGTCAGTCATTGCAGCCTGGGTCGGTACGAGACGAGGGTTGCGGACCGTGGAACAGGTGCTCGGCGGGTTTCGGTGGGGGCGCAGGGAACAGCGTTGGCGGGAAGACGTCCTCTGGAACATTCATAGCACCTTTCTGTTGATGACTGAGCTCTGTGGTACAAAGTGCGGACGTGCGAGATGATCGTGCGTATGGGCGGAAGCTGAGCGACGCCATGGCCCGGCGATCAGAAGCGGAGGCGGAGGCACCGCGACCGCCGCCACTCTCAGCGAAAAGCACACGATCTACATTTGTTTTGGCTTCAAACTCAGTGTCAAGCTCTGCGTATCCAAACTATGTCCAAGGGTGCTCAATGAATTCGAAAAGTAGAACCACACCTCGGAACGAACACGTGTTGTTACACTACCCCTTCCTCTCCCTCCATCTTCTCCTCCCAATCACCAGTCCTTCTGCTTTTTCGCCAACACTTCTGTCATGTCCTTTCTGTATCCACAGAACTCCGTCTCAACAAGCTTTCTTCCCGCAATCAAGAAGCCTCAAAACTCACACAGTCTCTTCCCACGGGATCGGCTCCCACCCGAACACCCTTTTGGCCTTCGACGCATCTAACACGTTACCTAGTGGCTGAGCATACCCTGGAATGCCTTTGATGGTGTTTGGGAAAGCAGAGATGAGGGAAGCCTGGGCGGGGGAATGGAGGTAATCGAGGAAGGCTTGGTAGAAGAGCGTGCCTTTTGTGGAGGGGAAAGGCTCAGTAGTTAAACAGAGGTAGAGAATATTTGTTGAGGTTACCGTTGTTGACGATGAACCGCTGATTGGACGCTGCCTCCGAAGTAAGCGCAGCGACATGGATGGCCGCCACGTCGCGCACGTCCACGAACGTGTTGTTGACCGTGATGGCATCTATGGCACGAAGGGAGCTTTAGCGACGACCAGTGGATACCTTAGTACCTCATTTACCCTGCTCAGTCTTGTTCCCAAGAAGAAACTGGTACCAAATGTTGACGGACGCGTTGAGTCCGCTGGGGCCAGAGAACTGATGAATCGGAGGCCCGAAGATAAGGCTGTTCCCGAAGCAGGTCAGTGAACTTGCCACTGAGAAGATTGAAGAGAAACATACGATGGGTTCACAGTCGTGATGTCGAACCTACCATGAACGGGGTTAGTCACGTTTTGTAAGTTGTCGAGGCTTTCAGCTCACGGTGCTTTGCCATCAACCGTGTAATCCTTCACGAACTTCCATGCTGCTTGCTCAGCCAGCTGCAAAAAAAACATCAGTCAACCCTTTTTGCCCATTCCTAATTCCGCACTCACAGTCTTTGAAGCACGGTAAGCCTCTGCCCCAACCACGAACCTTCGTCAACACGTCACCCTCTTCCCATCACCTCCAGAAAGGAACTCACGACTCGCGCCCGCCTCCTTCCCGCATTTCTCCACGAGTGGCACACTTGCTTCGTTCCAGTCGTTTTCGGTGAAGGTATAATACCCCTCCTTGGGGTCCATGATCGCTGCGTCGTCCCCAGACCAAGCCCATCAGTCCTGCCGCCTTTGGGCCGCAAATGTAGAAACCGCACCAGCAATAGACGAAGTGATGACCACCCTCTTGACCTTTGGCTCCATTAGCGCAGCATTCAGTAACGCCAAAGTGCCATTAACGGCAGGGTGGATCAAGTCCTCCCAGGGGTCATTCATCTCGTACGTGAATGGCGAGGCTGAAGAAAAACGCCGGGATAGGGGCCGAGTGAGAGCCGGGTAAGCGATGGGGTGTGGGGAGGAAGGAGGAGGAGAGCGTACCAGTGTGCTCGATGGCATCGACACCTCTCACTGCTTCGTTGAATGCTCCGTCCTGTTCGACCCTCCAGGGCATCAGCTCACTGCCGTCCGCCCCCCGCTCATCTCCCTGCGCCTGAAAAGAAGGAAGGAAACGCGCACCTTCTGTAAATCCTCCACCACGACCCACTCCCAATGCCTATCAATCCCTTCCCTCCTGAACAAGTCGTCCAAATACTCTCCTTTCGCCTTCGACCGGACAGTCCCTCGCACGCTGAACCCCTTCCGCAAGAGCTGTTGCGTCACGTGTGCCGCGAGGTAACCGGTGCAGCCTTTTTTGCGAACTGGTCAGGATGTGAGTAAGAAGAGCAGTTGGAGATGAGGGCGAACCGGTGACGAGAACGAGGGTTGAGCTTGCGGCTTCCACGACGGGCATGGTGTGGTGTGGTGTGGTGGAGGGGAAGGTTGAAAGCGGCGGCGGCCAAGAGATAAGCACCGGGCACCGGCGACGAGACGAGGAGTACAATACTTTGATTGTGCGATGCAGCATCGCACCGGTAGATACACCATGGAACACTTCAGAAAAAAATCCACTCCAAGTACAGCAGCGTCTGGCACCAGGCTCGAGATTTCTCTCCAGCACGAACAAGAACCATCTGAAAGCACGTGACTTTGTTTACATGCATCAATGATGAAAGGCACTTTTACCTTCCAACTATCTCGACACTCATTCACTTCAACCTCTCAACCAAGCTCTCGTTCATATCCTTGACGGTCTTCTCCCAAGGAATAGGCTCCCACCCGAACGTCTTCTTCGCCTTGGACGCATCAAGCTGGTTCGACTCGGGCTGCTTGGTCCCAGGCTGGCCCTTGATCGCGTCAGGGAAAGCGGAGGAAAGGGACTTGTCCGAGTGGACGTAGTCGAGGAAGGCTTGCCAGAAGAGTGGGCCTGTCGATGGGAAGGAGGGTGGGTTCAGAAGGGTGAGGCAAAGGGAAAGGGGAAGAGACCTACCGTTGTTGACGACAAAGCGCTGGTTGGCGGCAGCGTCGTTGGAGAGGGCGTCGACGTGGATCTGAGCAACGTCGCGGACGTCGACGAACTGAGTGTCGATGGTGACGGCGTCTGAATCGTGTGATCGGCGTCAGCTGTTTCTCCTTGGTCTCGTCATCGAGAGCTGAAACTCACCTTTATCAGCCTTGTTGCCGATGAGGAACTGGTACCAGTTGTTGACAGAGGTGTTGAGTCCCTTGGCGCCGGAGAACTGGTGAAGGAGAGGGCCCAAGATCAAGCTGTGAACCACGTGGTCAGGACATGACTTTCGCGGCCGACGGATCGTTGCGACTCACGGAGGGTTGACAGTGGCAATGTCAAAGCTGAGGGAGCCATTTGTCAGTCATGAGCAAAGCACACGTCGAGATCACATGGCTCACGGAGCTTTTCCGTCCTTGGTGTGCTCCTTGACAAAGTCCCAAGCCGCCTGCTCAGCGAGCTACGTGCACGCAAGAGAACTCAAGTTCAGCTCCCACCTCAATCACCTTCGGCACGAATCACGGCACGACGCACAGTCTTGGAAGCGCGGTAAGCCTCTGCGAGAGCGAGGGAAGCACGGCACGTCAGTTCTCGGAAGCGGGGTCGCGTCGTTCGGGTGAAGGTTCTCACGGCCAGGGTGGACATTCTTGCCCTGCTCCTCGACCTGTCCGACCGAGAACTCGTTCCAGTCCTTCTCGGAATACGTGTATAATCCATCCTTGGGGCTCAAGATGGCTGTAAAAATGACCCTGTTGGCTCATACTCGATGGAGTCGTGGCGTGGAAGCGGGAGAACGTACAAGCGAAGGACGAAGTGATGACGACACGCTGGACCTTGGGCTCGGTAAGGGCGGCGTTGAGCAACGCCTTGGTTCCATTGACGGCAGGGTTGATCAAGTCGACGTAAGGGTCCTCGACGCGGAAGTGGAATGGTGAGGCTTTGCGGTGGGATGGCGTCAGCGGATCAGCGAGGGTACTCAGCGACGAGCTGCTCGAGTTTGCACATACCGGTGTGCTCAATGGCATCAACACCCTTGACAGCCTCGTTGAAGGCTCCCTCCTGTTAGATAAAACTATGGTCAATCCTCCACCTCCACCTCCACCGGTCTGGAGGAACACGGGAGCTCACCTTCTCGAGATCCTCGACAATGACCCACGACCAGTTCTTCTCGAGGCCTTCCTTCTTCAACAACTCGTCGAGGTACTTTCCCTTCTCGGCCGAACGGACAGTCCCGCGAACGGTGTAGCCCTGCTTGAGCGCCGTCACCACGACATGGACAGCGAGGAAACCACTCGCGCTGGGGGAAAAGGGCGGTATCAGTATCCGGAGGTGGTGGAGATGATAGTGCGAGAATGCTCACCCAGTGACGAGGACGGTGGTGGAAGCAGCAGGCTTGACGGAGGGCATAGTGGGTTTCGGAGGGACGGTGTGGTTGCGGACCAAGAGGGTGGATCTGATCGACGTGTGTGGGGAAGGTCACTCAGAAATAAAATACAGTTTGGCTAGAAATGCGAAGAATTCGAACCGGCATCTCGGCACGCTTACTAAGCGGCCTGGACGCCTCGTGCCGGAAGGAACGGATGCGGCACACGCGCTATCGGAAGCTGGGATTAGCATCGGCCCTCCGTTATCCTCTCTCTGCCTTCAACACTACCTTCCCCTACCGAAGACACCTAACAATGGCTACCGTTGACATGGAGAACTGGATCGAGCGCGACATGGTGCGTGGCTCGGGCTCCCAACCTGTCGCTCCACCGCCGGGGCGGCCGCTCATTTTCTCCGACGCGAATCTCTACTTACACCTTCATTCAATTAGTGTGGGTACGGCCAGCACCCGCCAAACCCCAACTGGCCCAACGGAGCCAAGATTGCCGTGCAGTTTGTACTCAACCACGTTAGTCTCCGATTGGTTGTCTTTCGGGGCCGGAGCTCACCATTGTTCGGGGTACAGGAAGAAGGTGGAGAGAGGTCGGTGCAGGAGGGCGACGCTCATGCTGAGACCAACTTGAACGAGTTGCCTCCTGGAGTGATTGTAAGCTTATGATAGCTGAGGGGAAAGGGAGTACTGCTGACCTCACGGTGGCCTCAGCCCCAACCTGGACTTCGTGATCCTGCGATGGAGGTGAGTCGGTCAAGAGCCTCCAAATAAGGACGCTGAGTGACTAATCTGCAAAAACAGAGTCAATTCGAGTACGGATCCCGACGTGGAGGTGAGCTGACTTAGGGAAGGTGGCATGAGTCCGCGCTGACGTGGTGTGTGGTCTGTCAGTCTGGCGCATTATGAAGAAGTTTGAGGAGCACAAGTGAGCTCCCATAGGCTGTCTTTGAGATGTGAAAGAAGTGCTGACCGGAATGACCGCCCAGGATCCCCATCACCTTCTATGCCGTTGCGCGAGCCTTCGAAAAGCAGCCCGAGCTCGTCAAATACGTCTTGGAGAACGGACACGAGTGAGTTCCTGCATTTGGGCTACTTCAAGAGGAGGAAACTGACACGGCTGGAGTAGAATTGCCTCTCACTGCTTCAAGTGGCAGCCTCACGCCCAGATGACCGCCGACGAGGAAGAGATGTGGATCCGCAAGGGCATCGAGTCGTTCCAGCAGACGACTGGAAAGGTTCCTGTCGGCTGGTACTATGGACGACCAAGTGCCAGGAGTGCGGCTATCCTCGCGAAGGTCTACCGCGAGCTCGGGTGCGTTCTTCCTTGCGTCTCAAGAAGGAACACGTGTTGACGAGAGGCCTACTCAGCCACGAGTACCTTTACTATGCCGACACTTACGCCGACGACCTTCCGTACTGGACTCCAATGCCCGGAAAGCCTGAGGAAGGGCTCATCATGATGCCTTACTCTTACGACAGTGAGTTGTCTCGTGCCCCAATGTTGAGACGCGAGCCCTGGCTGACCCATTGTCACTCCCTTCTCCAGACAGTGAGCTGCGTTGCACATGAACTTGTCACAATAATAACTTACTAATCACCTGTCTAAAGACGACTACAGTCAGTGGCAGGGCCGCTACGGCTCCGACGACGCGTTCGCGCAGCACATCATCGATGCGTTCACGTAAGCCCTTCCACACCCTCAAAGCCCAGCGACATGCTCACTCGGGTCTTGGCCATACAGCACCATTCGTGAGGAAGGTCTCGCGGGCCAACCGGCATACATCACCGTCGCCCTCCACTCGCGCTGGATCGGCCGCCCTGGCCGTTTCCAAGCCCTCAAAAGGATCATCGAGCACATGACCCAGTTTGATGACGTATGGTTCGCTACTAGAGAGTAAGCCTCACGTTTTGTATCCCTGCTTCTCCTCTGAATGAGCAAGAGGCGACGCGAAGAGGGTGTCCGAGCAACGATGACTAATGAGCCATGTGTGTGCAGACAAATTGCGAGGCACTTCAAGAAGGAGTTCCCCTACCCTGGACCTAAGAAGTAACAGTATAGAGCAGTGAACATCTGCATGTGTTTGTGGAAATAAAAGTTCAACAACTTGTGTCCCTAACGGCTTCCTGTGCCGCACGCTGTCGGCTGCCGACTGACCCCCTCGCTTATCTTTGAGACGTGGCCTCTTTTTCTGCTCTTGTGTCTACCACTATCGGCCACAGCTCACTTTCAGTGAACGTATACGAGCAGATTTTGACAGGGAGTTCCGTTCACGCAACACATCATTGACGGTATCACGAGAGGCTACCTGTCTCTATTTTCACAGATTCTATCAAACGTAATTTTCGATCTCTATGAATCTATCATCTTTCCCACAACGATCCAAGATGAGGGCGTCGCCAGCCAGCCAGTTTACATCGCCATCGCTTTTAATGCTCGATGGTCTGGTCAGCCGGAAAGATGCCAAGCGTTGAAGACGATAATTGCCCATTTCCAAAACCTTGCGTCGTAGGTCGCTCCACATAGGCGTGAGTGCTCTTGAGGCGTATCCTCTTCTGACGAGCTGATGAGTGCCACGTGGTCTCGGACCAATTGCCCGGCATTTCAAATAAGTCCCCGCGAGCTAGCGAAATCTCGATGAAGAGCTGAGTGGGAGGAATTCCCTATGTCTAAGTAATGTATTGGTTCCTCGTCGGTGCCCAAGCAGTAGTAGACGCTAGGTCTGAAAGCAGGGTGGCAGCTCCGCCCGCTCGTCAAACACGCAATCCCAGAAACATTGGTGAAAGGTGAAATAGCAAAACGACAACTGAGCTCAAAGTCATATTATATAGATATGAAGTAGGCGATCAGATAAGGAAGAACCGCTAGAAACAATATCTAAGTGGCTTGAAGAGGTGATAAAATCGTATAGGGCGCGGCGTCGATGAGGTAACGAGGTCAAAGAAAGTTGAAGCAAATTGGCGAGAGCTTGGTCAGGTCCCAAAAAGTGGCTGATAGTCTTATCAAGCGAGCATGGTCAGCTAAACTCTTGAAGCAGAACGGCGGAGGACGCACTTGATTGGAGCGTGTCCGCACCGCCCGTCCCTTTCGCCGTGAGCGTCGAGAGCTCGACCATGTCACGCTGCAAGCATCAGTCAGTCGGCCATCGTTCCGTTTGCAAGAAAGATCAACTGACGCACGGTCCTAGAGCAGGCTACAGCAGCGGACAACGAACCGTCCTTGCCTTGTAGCCAGCTTCCGAGTTCCGACTTGCGGATCTTGACCGTGATGAAAACCATCTCGTCATCCTCCTCGCGTCCTCTCTTCTCCCTCGAGGATTCCGCTCCTTTCAGCTCCTGCCCATTCTCCGTTCCTTCGTAGGACTCCTCGCTCTGCGGCTGAGGTGTCGCTCCGCGCACAACGCCGTTGGCGACCGCCGTCGATTCCGATGCTGGAGCAGACTTGATGCCGAGCCCGTATCCGTTCGCAACGACGGGGTACTCGTACTCGGGTCCGTCGCCCGAGTAGTCCAACTCCTCGTCGTCTGGTCCGAAGTCAGACTGAAGGTCCGAGTCGTCCTGACGCTTCGTGTCGCCACTCCAACAGGTCGTTGCACTGCCTTCGCCGCTGTCCGAGGCCGTCTTCTCCGCCGCTTCCCCTTTCTGACTCGGCGACCCCTCACGGAACGCCTCCTCATCTTCGTAACACTCTCCATCCTCGGGCTCGTAGCCGTCCTTGTCGACTCCGCCGCGGTCCTCACGCCCCCTCGACGGCGAGCGAGATTGCCTCTCGTCGCAGTCGCTGTCCCTCACCGGCCTCGACGGCGAACGGGATCTGCGCTCGTGGCACTCGTAGTCGTGCATCGGCGTAGACTCGGGTCGGAAGCGACTTTGATCGGACAACTCCTCCTCCTCCCATCTTCCGCAATCACTACGCTTGGGCGTGAAGGAACGCGAGCGAGGGCGATCTTGACGAAAACCGTCGTGGCCTGAACGCGACAGGAAACTTGACTTGTTAGCTACATGCGCTACAGAAACAGCTTTTGAGAATCCAATAAAATGGCTTACAATCTCCTTCTGTCCTTCCTCCGCTCGACGAGCCTCTCCCGTTCTTGATGCAGTCGATCGCCAACTGGACGGCCCGATCCAACTCCTCCGCGACCCCCGTGGCGCAGAAGGCTGGGTCTCCTCCATCTTTGTCCTTGATCCAGCAACACGCGCCCGACCTCCTGGCGATGTCCTTTATCGTGTCTCCCTTCCTGCCGATGATGTAGCAGACGGCTAGTTTTGGGCAGCTTTGATCGTAAGATTTGTTGGGTGAGAAAGCATGAGATGGGAATGAAGCACAAAAACATTTCACTCACGAGAACTGAATCGTGCGCTCTTCCGACCTCCCGTTGACGTACCCCTTGGGATGCGCGAGGAAGCCGTGCGACTGCTGTGGCTCGCCGGCCTCGATCACCGCTTCAAAGCTCTTCAAGTCCTCCCTCGGGTAGCAGCGGTCCCCGTTGTTCTTCTTCCGGATCTTAGCGGAGCGCTTCGACGCGCTGAAGCTGTCGGACGCGATGTCGCTGAGACGACGAGTGGGCGGAGCGTTCAACGAGGCGGTGCGGTGAAGGTGAGCGTCGTACGTCGTGGTATCGAATCGAGGGCGTGCAGCGGGAGTGGGCGGGGACTGAAGAGATAGAGGGCGGTTGTTGCTGTTGACTGGATGAGGGCTCTTCTTCACGAGTCGGCTGGCGTCGAACGTCGTCCACTGCTCAAAGTCCCCGACGAACGCTCGCGCAATGTGTCCTGCGGAGAGGTCGGCCTGGATCGACATCCGCATTGCGAACAGGGCCTGCCCAATAGCACCGTGGGTGCCGACGAGCTCTCCCACGAGTCCTCTGCGGTCGTGAGGCTGCGCCTTGTGGTAGCGGAGCTGCTTGAGGCCGGCGTTGACTTGGATCTGCTGAGAGCGAGTGCCACCGGTTCCGATTAGGTAAGGGTAGAGGTCGGGTCGCGGGAGGTTGATAAAGTATGAGTAGATTGGCGATGGAGGCGGTGAAGGTGGTCGAGGGGCAGGAAGGACGAGGTGTCCCTCGTGAGCGCGCCAGGTCGATCCCGAGTTGTGGCTTCTCGCGGCCTCGAGACGTTCTGCAAGCGATCCTCCGGGGTGACGGTAGTCGAAGCCTCCGTTGGCGTGGGAGTTGCCGTTCTGGTAGTACTGGTCGTAGAATCCGTCGCTGGAAGCTTGACTGTAGTCGTTCCTCCTCCGTCCGGGCGAGCGACTCCTGCGATCCCTGTCCCTCGAGCGGTTCGCCTCGCGTCCATGGCCGTTCAGTTGACGACCTCGCCCGCCGTTCTGTGGTGCTCCGTACCCCCCAAACGAGCTGCACCGCTCCCTCGAGTCCTCCAATCTCCGTCCTGGCGACCTCGATCTCGTACGCGGTGCGTAGGCGGGTCGGTATTGCTCCTGCTGCTCGAAGGTGCGCGACGAGATGGGACCGCCTCGCTCGCTCCGGGGCGACCAGCTCGCGGCAGGAGGCGCATGCTGAGCATGCTGGTGCTGATACGGCTGGCTGTAGTACGCCATCGCGGTCGTCGCCGTCGTCGTCGCGAGATTGAGCTGGCGATGGGCGAGGGCCAGGAAAGTGGAAGCTGCACGATGAACAGGAGCCAACTTCAGCTCCAGGACGCTGCAGACGCGCCTCGGAGCACGAAACGACACATACCTCGAAGCGATCCCCAGCACGTATGTGTGGTGTATCTCTTTGTGAGGGAAGCTATAGATGACAGTGCGGTGGAAGGAAGTCAAGGGGCGAGAGCTGGAGCGTGCTGGCTCGAGGAGTGGCTCTGCATTGCCAAACAGGGCCGCACGCCGTCAAGAGCCCTCCGTACAACTAGAATCCTTTGTAGTAGCCGAACTAATATCAACTCTAGTGCGTCAAAGGCTGTTCAGCATTCGATGAACAAAGGTAGCAATATCGATGACTACACTTGAGCCACGTGTTCTTGCAATCTAGTTCACCCCCAAGTCTCTTCTACGATCCTCCCCTCTTTCTCTAGCGCCTCCCACTTCTTCTCTGCCTCGCCTTCTCCACTCAAACCGCCTTCTGTAGAGAAGATAGCCAAGAACGCTTTCTTGACGGCTTTGGGCATCTGAGTGGACGACCTGTCGACCGACGCGGTTCAGCAACAGCCCAAAGGAGAAAGGGAAAGGAGAAGCAAACGCACCCACAAACGTATATCAGCCCACCTCGATTGATCAACTCCCATATTCGCTTCGCATGCTCAGGGATCCGGTGCTGCACGTAGATCTTGTTGTCCTGGGTTCAGAAGCAACGCCACGTCAGCCTTCGTCACTCGTCGTTCCTGAAAGAAAGGGGAACAAGACCGACTTGGTCGCGACTAGCAGCGACGCTCAGCTCCATCTGACCCTTCAGAACTTTCTCTTCCCACTCCGAGCGATAGTAAAAGTCGCTCGACTCGCTCCGACAGCCGAAGAAGAGCAGGTTGTCTGCATTATGATGGAGTCAGCTCAGCCCAGCCCTTCATCGAACGTGGCAAAAAAGACAGACTTTTAGCACCACTGGCTATTCTCTCTTCCACCAGAGCTCTGAAAGGCGCGACACCAGTCCCAGGGCCGACCATGATGAGTGGCGGTGGGTCGCCTTTCCCCTTCTCGATCGGGAGCGTGAGCATCCCCTTCTCAAACCGTATCGGTACCGATTCTCCTGCTCAGCAAAAAAGATTCAGTGGTGGCTAGGGCATCAGTGGAAAGGAACAACACGTACCGGCTTTCAGACCGGAGAGGTAAGTCGTACATACTCCCTTCCTCGGCACCGACATTGTCGTTCTATACTGAACGATAGCCACCAGTAATTGCACCAATCCAGGATGGTCCTGGTTAAACCTTTGTTAGCCTGCTTCCTGAGGGTTTCAAAGAAATGAAAGGGCGCACCCTGGCACTGGAAGCGATGGAGAAACCCCTCGCCCTCAACGGAGGCAGCAGATCCAGAATGTATTCCGGCGGCACTTTCGACGACCTAAACTCGTACATCACCTCCGAGAGGGTTCGTCTCGGCCGCAGTGTATAATCATTGAGGTCGTCCTTGGGTCCCCGTCGTCACACCACGTCAGCGCCTCCTTTTGATACGTCAAGGGAGCATTGAACGAACCTGACCTTCACCCGTCGTGAAGAACTGGAGTTTCTCCTTCATGTCACCATCGGAGAAGAAGGCAAGCCATTCAAAGAAGGAGACGCGAGGGACGCAAGTGACGTCGAGTTCGTGGGTGAGGAGATGCCGCAGAGTCGTGAGGTATGGCGAGGGAAAGTGGGGTGGAAGTGGTTGGTCTGTGACGAGGGAGTTGAGTGGATATGTTGTAGTCAAAACAAGCAATCAGACATACCGGGAGAGGCGGCAGTGATGGAGTAGAGGTCATCGGCGATGGAGGTCCAGCCGATGGAGGCGAGGAACGTCGACACGTCTTCGGGAGAGTTCTGGGGGCGGATCTCGACAACGTCCCCAGCAACATGCCTGGTTATCAACAATGATGTTCAGGACGTGACTTCAAACACTCAGGGAAGACGAGAGCAACTCACGACCCCTCCTCGCCGTCGAACTCCAGCTCCACCTCCCTCACGTCCTGGAACCATTCCACGGGCGTAACCCTTTCGAGCCTCCTCAACTTGGCATACCTCACATCTTCACTCCACAACAGCTTTTCTGGCTCCGGTTTCACTCCACCAGGACCCACACCGCCGACCTTCTCCAGCTTGATCCTCGGAGGCGGAACGTCGGTAGCCGATCTCACGACGAATCCTTCCGCAACAGGGAAGAGCGGATCAATAGCCTGGTAAAAACCATCCAACCATTTCGGGAATGTCGACTCGATTCTGTCAAGCCCGCGTCAGCTCCCGTCCGCTCTCCAGACCCCAGCAACATCGGGGACTCACCCCCACTCGTTCTGGTCGTCTCCCTCACCCCTTTCAGCAACAGCAGAAGCACCCAGACTATCCAACCTCCTGCTCATCTTCTTGGCCACCCAGTTGTACTTGCCGTAGCTCGAGTCGCCGAGCCCGAAGACGGCGTATCTGCATTTCTAATCAGCTCGTCCTGCCGGCGTCCACTTGAGGCGAACGAGCTCGCGATGGCGCACCTGAGGTCTTCTAGAGCGTTGGATGGGATTTCTGGATGCAGCAGCGTCGTCCAGAACGGGATGAATGATGGCGGAGCCGCTCCGTTGCCGGTTGTCGGCAAAACAAAAACAATGAGACCCTCGTGTGAGAGCTGGCTCTGCAACGAGCAGAGTAGGAGATTCAGCACCGGCGCATTACTACAAGTAAATAGATAAAGTTTCGTACTATGTCGAACTCGCTGATGCCCTTGACGGCGACGCTCCACCCCTCGCGCCTTCCCCTCCGTGCGATCCGCTCTCCGATGTCAACGGCCGTGCCGGTCACGGTCGCATGAAGGACCAGCAGCGAGCGGGACTCGAGTGGCAGTGGTGAGTATGGTCGGGCCATCATTGACCCGTCCACTTTCGATAGGTGAAGATTTGAGTTGACGTGGTCGGAGCTCAAACAGCGAAGGAGCACAAATCGCGCGTCGCGGCTTTGCTTCCGACCACGACGCCGGCGAACTCTCGGGATGCTTTCGGGGACGATTGAGGGCACAAACGACTACGATTCTACAATTGAGACACTTCAAGAAAGTTGCTACATAGTCCCGACATCCAACAAGCTCAGAGAACGCCATCGGCCGGGACCATGCGAACGTTGATCTTGATGATTCTGCTCGGTTCCAACCATCAGCTCAGCTCTGGCAACAGCGTACCGACCAAAAAACAATCGTACCCGACTTCTGGCATCTTGGCATACTCGACTTCTGGGTCTGCTTCGAAGCTCTTGGTCATCTTCAGCAGCGTCTCGACGGCGATCCGGATGCCCAGCGTCGCGAGCGGCCTTCCAGCACAGGCGTGGCGACCTCGTCCGAAGCCCAAGTGCTGAGCGATGTTGGGACGGTTGAGGATGAAGGTGTCGGGGTCGGGGAAGACCAGTGGGTCGCGGTTCGCGGAGGCACTGAAGAAGAAGAGGGGGTGAGTTCACGATTCTTGATTGAAGACGAAGCGCGAGAAAGCTTACTAGGTCAGCGCGACAGCTTCACCAGGCTGGATCAGTCGACCATGCAGCTCCGTGTCCTTCGACACCGTCCTCGCGAACCCTCGGTAAGGCGTGTACATGCGAATAAACTCGTCGCACGCCGCCGGAATGAGGCTGAGGTCGTTTCTCAGCTGGTCCTGCAGCTCGCGGTCGTTCGACAAGTGGTGCACGATCGACCCAAGAAGTACGGGCGGAGCGACCATGCCGACGACCAACGACTGCCTCAAGGCCCCGACCAAGTGCTCCTCCAAGAGCGGCTCGCCATTGTATCTCTCCTCCAACAACGAACTTGCTGGATCCTCCTCCACGTCCCTTGGATTCTTCCTCCTGTCTGCCACCAAGTCCTTCGCGATTTCGTACAGCATTCCAGAGTACTTGCCGACTCGGGGACCATCCATGTCCCTCCACGCCTTGATCCACTCGGCAGCGGTGTCGCTCAGTGTCTCGGCCAACTCCTCCTCAAGGTTGAGCCATTCCGTCTCCATCCATCCAGGGTACCTGGCTCCGAACTCTCCACAGAAGTCTCCTCCACCCTTGCGCAACATCTTGACCATCTCTGTCTCGGCGTGCTTCTCGAGCTTGGGACCGATCTTTGCCACGCGGCTTGGCTTCAAAGTGCGCTCGAGTGCGGTGCGGAAGGGCGTGTGGTGCGGAGCGTCAAAGTTGAGGGGAGGGCGACGGAGTCCACGAGGGTCAGAGGGAATGACGGCCTTGACGGAGGAGATAAAGGTCGCAGGCGTCGATGCGGCGTTCTTGACGTCCTCGTAGCTCGAAAGCATCCAGAACTCGCCGTAGTCCTTGCTGTGGGCGACTGGGCATCGCGAACGAAGGTCTTTGAACGCTCTGTGAAGGTCGGCTGGGTTATCGCTCTCGAGCGGACTGTATTCGGAGTCCTTGATGTCGCAGGCACGGAGGAGCATGGAGGCCGCTGCAGCCGTCGCGACGTTAGGACGTGAGGTCAGTAAGCTTCCGCACCGCTCGTCGCCATCAAGACTCACTCATTTCGTCTCAGGGGTCTTCTGTGGACGGGAGAGGTAGGTGGCTATCTAACGAAGGACTGGCAAGCGGCAATCATCAAAGATCGCGCTTAAATTTCAGAGCAGGTCCGTGACCATCGGCCTCTACTCCGATTCCCCGCTTTCTCGGTGGTCGTAGCCTACTAAATTAAGTAGCCTACCTTTCTCATGACCTTTACATTGATGTAGATTGCCGGCAGGTGCATCCGCCAAGCCCCATGACCCCGTCGATTGCTTATTTTAGGCCGCCCGGGAGGGCCGGCTGCCCCGGTCCTGTGCCGCGATCAACCCACCGGAGCAACCTCGCGGGCGACAAAGAACTCCGGGTGGATGGATCAACCTTTTGCGCCCATCAAACCCCGCTTATTTGACTCCACTCGTGGTTGGATAACCGACGGGGCTCCAGGCTCTCATTCGTACGCGCCTGCTGAATTAGCGTCGACGCCCCCAATCTGTTTCGTCCCCCTTCTCTTCCTTTCTTCACTCGCACCCCCTCCCTTCCCTCCACATTCTTACACAAATGGCAGAATCTAAGCCTATTGCCGATCACCTCGAGACATCCGGAGGTGACAACGGTTCACTCTTCGAGAAGCACGCCCCTCACGGTGTCCTCGAGCTCGATGGGACAGCCGTCCACGCCCCCAACGCGCCCAGGGGCTATGCTCCCAAATCGGACGAGGAGAAGCGTCTTGACAAGAAGATCAACCTGAAATTGGACCTCCTCATCGTGCCCATCCTGGCGTTCAACTTCCTCTTGTGCGGTGAGTTAATTTGTCTGCCTCAGGGGCCTCGCTTCTAGTCACCGACCCCGGGTTCTATCGCTTCCTTGGTTACTGACTACTGTTTTACTCCTGCTGTAGGTATTGACAAGAGTAACATTGGAAACGCTGCAACTACCAGTGAGTGACAGCAGCACCCCCTCCTCCGCCCATGTTCAACCTCTGACTGACGTGTCCACCCGCCACCCTCCTTCAGCGTTCGCAAAGGACGCCAACCTTGGACCCAACGATGTCAGCAATGCCGTATCTTTGCTTTCGGTCACTTTCGTCATTCTCCAGCCTTTCTCCGTCTCCGTGGGTCGCCGCGTTGGGCCTAGGGTGAGTCCTCTCCTGCCATTGGCTGGTGCGAGCTCTGACTGACGTGGAACGTTCTGGCCGACTACAGAACTGGTTGCCAGTGATGATGTTCTGCTGGGCTGCATGCACCATGGCCCACGCTGCTATCAAGAACAATGCGACCCTCATCGCACTCCGTCTTTTGCTTGGAGCGTTCGAGGTGCGTGTTTCGTGCGCTCATCTGTAAAAGCGTGACCGACACTGAGTGGTGCACTCTAGGCCGGTTACTTCCCTACGACCATCTACTACCTCTCCACCATGTTGGTTTCTTATTATGTTCTACTTTCATTCAGCCTGGTACTCACTCTGCTCCCAATCGGCAGGTACCCTCGCTACAACCTCGGCTTCCGTGTCGGACTTTTTTCTGCCCAATACGCCTTTGCCGGAGCCTTCTCTGGTGTCTTCGCTGTATGTCACTTCTGGAACTACCATTGGAACTGTGGATGCTCACCCTCGCGTTTATCTACGACAGTACGGCTGTTTCCTCATCAAGGGCTCCCTCAAGGGCTGGCAATACTTGTTCTTGATCGAAGGTAACGACATGACCACCTTATTACCAGATTTAAAAAGCTAGAGCTTTCAACGAACAGGATCAATCACTGTTGCCTCGGCCATCTTCACCTACTTCTGGCTCCCTTCTGCCGTCCACACTGCCTGGTGTTCGTCCCTTCCTTCCCTCGCACTTCTCCCCTACTGACACTGACAACCACGTCCTCAGTCCTTACGCCTGAGGAGCGTGCTCATTCCGAGCACCGCATGCTCGCCGACACTGCGCTCTTCTTGGAGGAAGGTGATGCGCAGAGCCACGGCATCACTAAGCGTGACGTGATCGAGGCGCTCGACTGGAAGAAGCTCTTGATCGTGTTGGGCAACATCCTCGCTACTCTGTAAGTGGCTTCACTGTAAGCAGGAGGGTCACAGCTGTTTGCTAACCGTTGCCCGCTCCAGCCCGGTCTCTGCTTTCGGCGTCTTCGCCCCTCTCGTGCGTCCTTTTTTGTGGTCTGACAACGTCCACGTGGCTCATCCGAGAAGCTCACTCGTGTCGCAATCCTCCTAGATCGTCAAAGGCATGGGTTACACTTCGCTTAAAGCCAACTTGATGACCGTCCCTCCTTTCGCCGTCGCGGCCGTCGGTCTCTCAGCGTTCGTGTACAGCTCGGATCGGTTCAGGGAGAGGTCGTTGCATTCGGCTGCTGGAATGGTGCTTGCGTAAGTTTTGGGTTCCGTCCAAGCAACTCTTTCCCCTTGAGCCCTGTGTCTGACTTTTTTCATTTGTGGAACAGGATCGTCGGTCTCGCTGTGATGCGCTCGAGCAGCAACAACCAGCTGCGCTACGGCTTCCTCCACGTCTGTCTCGCTGGGTCCGTCTTTCTCCTCTTCCCCACTGCTTATCTTTAGCACCACTAACACGACTCGCTCCACTACCTTCCCTCACCACGCACACCCAACTCCGACGACAACAGTGCCTTCGTCGCGGGTCCACTCCTCGTCGCCTGGCTCGCGGGCAACACGCCAGCTCCCGGGAGTCGTGCCGTCATCATTGGAATCAACGGTTACTCCAACATTGCTGGAGTGATCGCCGGCCAGTTGTTCAAGGCCCAGTATGCTCCTTCTGTGAGTCCGCGTTTCACGCTATGATCACAGGAGAGTCGAGGACAGCTTCGCTCATCTCGCATTCTTCTTGCTCCTCAGTACAAATACCCTTTGACGGTCACCATGATTCTCATCGTGGTCGGCATCGTCATCCTTCTTAGCATGCGCCTTGTCCTCATGCGCTTGAACTCTCAACGCCGCAAGAAGCTCGCCACCATGTCGCCCGCCGAGATTGAAGCGGAGAGGCTCTCGAATGAGAGGAGGGGAGATAGGAAGACTACTTTCATTTACGGGCTTTGAAGTGTTCTAGTTGTGTTTGGGGGGAAAAGGTATGCGTGGGAGGGGGACGATATGGTGTACGAAAAGGGAGAAGGCTGTTGTACGCCCTGGTGGAATGATTTCTGGGTTTCTGGATATGGGTTCCTGGATATGGGTTCCTGGATAGCACCTCTCAATGATGCACCCTGTCAAGTCTCTGTCATTGGTCATTGAACCGACCGGCCTGGAAGCGAGTGCCGCTTTTGGCGGCGCAGCCGCTGGAACTAAATGCGCCAAGGATGATTTGATGAGACGCAGCCAAACGTAACTTCCAGCTCCGTAAAGCGAGAAGAATGATTCAGAGCACGACACGAGGAGTGCAGCGAAAATCTAGGAAGAGGAGATCCCCGTCGCCCGGTCCCAGTCTAAAGAGCGGAGAGGAAAGGATGAACAATCACAAGCAACAATCTAGTACTGATTCTATGTGGGAGGAAGCTTTGCGCTTCGTCTATGGTCTATAAAACGAAAACACGCGTCTAATCATCGCCATCTGTTACCGCCGAGAACACGTCAGCTCTCCTTCACACCCATCTCACGATCGCAAGGCAACTCACTACTCGTCGTCACTCTCCAGCCCAGCTTCCATCTCCCTAAACCCCCTCAACAACTCTGGGAAAACGACCATAATCGGTCCCGTCCAATCTTTTCCTCCGCCCAACCAACTCTCGCCGCCCACGCCCTTCCCAAACAGCTCTCCCAGGTGCGCGTTCGCGTCGAGGAGACAAGCGGAAGTCCCACAAAGTGCGTACGAGTTCCATACCTGGATGATTTCTTGGAGGGACGAGTAGGAGAGGGATTGCAGGAGGTTGGCGGAGGAGAGGAGGGAGGGTAGGAGGGAGGTGACGAGGGTGGAGACGGCGAGGTGGCGTTTGAGGAGAAGGGTGCTCTGCGTTGGCGGTGATCCGTCAGCAAAAGCTTTGCAAGTGAAGAAAGATAGCGGAAAAAGAACGCACCAGCTCGTACCGATCCAACCGACTGCCCAGCACGCCCAAATCGACTTCCCTCAACCTCCTCTCCCATCTCTTCCTATGCGCGCTTCCCGCCGAACTCGCGTACAAGAAACTCAACGCATCGTCTCTCATCTCTTCGTATCCAAAATGATGGGCAAAGGCGTAGAGGAGGAGTTCGTGGTCGAAGTTGCCGCCTGAGTACGAGGAGCGGGACGAGGGTTGACGACCGCCGGCGATGGGTGCACTGCCGGGTGACGTGGTTAGCTTTGAGGTAAGGCGTTGGAGGGAGAGGGGACGAACAAGAGCTGGTGTTTTGTATAGTCAATTCCTCGCCAGACCTAACCATACCGGAAACAGAAAGAGCGTCAGCGACACACGACTTCGGTGCTACACCTTTTCACGTGAAGCGAGCGCATTCACGCACCTCATACTTGTCAAACGCGGCGACGACGTCGAGCGCCTCTGGCAACGCAGCCTTCCACCTGACTCTGTGGCTCCGAGCCGGCGCCATGAACTGGAGGAGCACTTCGAGGACCGAGGCGGGCTCGGTGAGCTGCACGATGATGGGCGACGGGGCGTAGGCCGACGCGGCGGCGAGGGCGAACATGTCGGCAAAGATTTGGGACGAGGCGCTGAGGTGCGATTTGGACGTGAAAAAGTGCACGTTGCTGTTCGTCCCAATCAATAGATAGTTGTGGGGATAGTGAGAATAGTGATAAAAGTGAGGGCAGGGACGCACTCGGACGAGACGAGCAAGGAATCCGCGCTCGTATCGTTCCACCGAGGCGACACTCGCGCCAACGGTGGCCGGTGCTGGCCTTCGAGCAGGCTTCCAGCCCTCATCCCTGAGCCGTGAGATAGAGGCTGAACCTCAGGACGCGACTCGATCAGAAGTTAGTGTAAAGTGTGCGAGCGCAACCCGGGCGAAGCACTTTCCGTTGGCCTGAGCCCGGGCGGCGAAGTTTCCCAACGCGCGCCCGCCGTCCAGCTCTCCCACGGTCGACAACTCCGCCTTTGTGTGAGCCGGACCGCGTCGCGAGCTTCCTCTCTGCCTTTCTGACACAACTTGCACTATTATTTCTTGGACTACGGCCAGCCATGTCGACGCCAGCGAAATACAGTCAGCTCCCATCCTCGCCTCCTCCGTACTCCTCCTCCTCCGACGAGAAGAAGCCGGCACTCTCGCGCGTCGACAGCGTCACTCTCCAGCAGCCGTCGTCCTCGCGGCCCTGCTCACGAACCCGCGTCGCCATCTTCCTCTTTTCGGCTGGATTGAGCGTTGCGGTCCTCACTGCCACGCTGTACGCCGTCAACATGAGCCTTGGGAACGGGTTGCTCGGCGCGGGCTGGCTCGAATGCCCGGGCAAGGCGGCGGCTCGAGAGCACCTCGCTACTGCTGTTAATCCTTCCGTGAGTTCACTTTCCTTCTGTACTCTTTCCTACACTTCCCATTCCGATGCACGCACGCTCTTTGGCGGAGGCCGTTCCCCCTCTCGTCGAGCGCGAGGCGTCAGCTGGCGCCTGGGCGGTGCTGCCATTACGTCGGACCGTTGGAACACGGGGCGCACGCTAACCCTCCCTTTTCTGCTCCCTTTCACCTCTTGGCACACTGCTCTAGCTCTCCAACGACGAAGAGCCTCAACAGCTCGTCAAGCGCGGTCGTGATGGCCATCATGGACGAGAGTGCGTTCGCGGTTGGGGGGACCACGTCTCCTGTTGAGTCATTTTTGGGACGTTTGCTGACAAGTTTGATGGTTGCAGGGCTAGGGAAGAGAGTGAGAGGGAGACTACGTCTATCACGACGACAAGCCCGGCTGCAGAGTCACCAAAGTACAGCACGTCGACGTACGAGGATGGCGACGTGTCGACATTTGTCTACACCACCAGGCCCATCGTCAGTCCCTTCCCCCGTCTCTTCCCTCCCTACCAAAGGCAGAGCTAATTGAATTTTCTTTTGTTGCTTACAGGTCAACCCTGGAGGGTACACGATCGGTACTTTGACGGGCTACGTCGTTGAATCCGACGCGACCTCGACTTCCACCACGTCGAAACCTTCTTCCTCGTCGACCTCTCTAGAGTCTACCACCACCACGAAACCAAGAAGCACCACTACCCTCCCGCCTTCCTCCTCCTCGTCCTCGTCAGCCTCGTCGCGCACCACCACCACGATCCCGCCCGAGCAGGAAGCGAAAGCCTCGCCAACCTACAGCACCACGATCAACTCGGATGGCGAGACCTCAACTTTCGTTTACACCACTAGGCCTATTGTGCGCCCCTTCCCTTCGCAGGCGCCTGTCTCGTTCGTCAGCTGATTGCTCCTTCTCGATCACGACGCGCAGGTCAACCCCGGAGGCTACACAATCGGCACTCTGACCGGCTACGTCCCCCTCTCCACCGCCGAATCCAGCTCTAGTTCGACTACCTCCCCTACCACCACCACCTCCTCCTCCTCCAACGAGAAACGTCTCCGCCCAGCATTCTACGACCCCCGTTCCGACTCCGACGACCGTCAGCGCAAGTTCAAGCGCTCCCTCTTTGACGCTCTCTTTGACGACGTCGAGGAGCTCGACCTCGATCTCGGGGAAGCGGAGATGGAGTTTGTCGCTACGCCCGCTGAGGAGTCTACGGAGGGGGGCGAGGAAGCGACGGCGACGGTCACCGAGACGAAGACCGAGAAGCCCACGTCCGCCCCAGAGTCGGAGCCTGAGTACTCGTTCAGCGTGAAGAAGGATGGAGCGACGGAGACGTATGTCAAGACTACCAGGCCGATCCTCAACGTGCGTTCCCCCTTCTTTTTTGTTGTGAAAAAGTTGGGGGCTGAGAGGCTGACGTGTCCTTTCTGCCTTCTTCTCCCACAGCCCCAGGGCCGCACGATCGGAACGCTGGACGGCGTGTACGTCAAAGTCACTCCCACGGAGGCCGTGGCGACGGCGACGGCGCCGCCCAAGATCGCGTACCAGCACTCGGAGTTGAGGAAGAGGGTGTTGTTGGATGATGCGGCGGAGGATCAGCAGTAGAGGAGTACGGTCGGAGAACGGACACTGGATGGTGGATCGCTGGGACGATTTACTCGGACACTTGAAAAACGAACAGCCTTTCTTGGCCCTGTGATAGGGGATCATCTTGGAACGCTCGCGTTGATGCTGTGTATAGTCTTGTGAACAGTGTTCTTCTCTCTTGCATTCTTGTAGCCACGTTTTTTTACCACCTGCACATTTTCGTTCGCATTTACATACTGCAACTCATGCCCCTCGACGGCGTGGACGTCAAACTTCGACGGTCAAAGGCACCCTCACTGAGGCCGTGGCGACGGTGACGGCGACGGCGCCGCCCATAATCGCCTACCAGGACTTGGAGATGAGGATGAGAGTGATGTTGCATGGTGCGACGGGGGCGAAGTAGACAAGGATGTGGGAGAACGGAGACTGGATGGTGGATCGCTAGGGCGGCCACTATAAAAGGAACGACCATCCCTGGACCTTTGATAGCGAGAAACGTTGCTGTGTATAGGGGTACTCTCTCTCTTCGCATACTTGTGGCCCTTTCTTTTACTACCAGCAGAGCAGAGCTGGCATTTATTGTGACTTGCAGGCAGTGGTGGGAAGCGAAAGAAAAGGGGGTTCAGACAGTCTCGCGGGCGAGTGGGGCGCGCGCGGACCGTTCTTTGCCTTTCCACCCTTCACTTCGTTTTGTACACGCTCCAGATTCCCGTTTGTTATCCCTTGAGACGAGCTACGATGAGCGAGCAGGCAGAACGACGCAGGACGCTCTCCTCCGACTGGCACGCCGACGACGCCGACATCGAGCTCGTTTCGAGCGAGTGCGTCGTCTCTCTGGAAAATGTTTGGGGGCGATCTTGGATCTGAAAAGGATGCTGATGTGGTTTATTACAGTGGAACTCGATACCTCGTGCACAAGGCCAACCTGAGCTGTGGGAGCAAGACGTTCTCCGACACTTTTGTCAGCTCGTCGCCCGACTCGGAGCTTCCAGTTCTCGAGCTTCAGGAGACCAAAAAGGTCTTAGACAGGCTACTGCCGTTCCTCTATCCGGCCGAGATGCCAGAGTGGGAGGTGAAGCTCCCAGAGGATTTGGAGGTCCTTGCTGCGTTGGACAAGTACGAGGTGCGTCTCCTTGCTCTTCCTCCATCAGAATCGCCCTGGCAAATAAACTTGTACAGATCTGGAGGGGACTTGAATATGCAAAGCTTGTTCTCAGGTCCGACTCTCTTTCTGTGTCGAGATGAGGTGGCTTTGGTGATGCGGCGAAGAACGAAACGACTTATTCATCTCTACACAGTAATAGGTTCTCGGAGCTTCCGACAGAAGATAACTACGAATGTGGCATCACTCTTTGTCTCGCCGCCTGCGTCTACACTTTCGCGCTCCACCTCGGCTTCAAGAAGCTCGCCTCGTGTTCATGGAACTGGATGTTGGAACTTTCGGCTATTACCGACTCCGACGACAGCAGCCCCAACCAAGAGCTTCAGAAAATTGTTGATCTTAACCTTCAGGTGCTTGGACTTCACCCTTTTCAGCTCGTGAGTTGGCCACAGTCTCTTCAAATCGAAGTGGAGGACCACACTACAACACAAGTCCTAACATCCGCAGAAAGCCAAGATTCTCCTTCGACACTTCCAGACGATGCGCCTCCACCGTTCCCATACACGAGAGTTGGCGTTTTGCTGGTCTCAAAAGTGTAATTGTCCGAAGGGACACTTGTCGGACCTTGTGGACGCTTGGGACGACGCTACCGATTTTGTTGGCACCGCGAGCTATCTCGAGTCGCAAGAATACGAGATCACTAAGATACGCTGTGGGTCGTGTAGGAAGCTAGCAATGAGTGAGTTCGAAAAGCTGTTGAAAGGCTACAAGGACCTGGAAAAAGATGATTGAGGTCAGCTTTTTTTTTCGTCGTTTCGTCTTTGCAGCGGCGCTGACGTGATCTTCTCCCAGTTGACTTCTATACTTTGCTTGATGGGATATTTGAGCGTTTCACCTTCTGAGAATTGCTGCAGGAGGTTGAGAGAAGCGAGAATGTCTGGAAAAAAGGAGCGAGGAGGGGGGCGGTGCAAGCGCGAAACGGTCGCAGTGACACGTAGCAGGCTCGGACCAGGACGCTCCTCTTCTTCCTCACGAGCTTCCGATCCCAGGGTTGTCACGTATTTTCTCATTACTCTTTACTTTATCATTCTCAAGAAAAGCTGGTTCCAGGCAGATAAGGTTCGAGAGGAGGGCACGCAACAGGAGGCAGGGACCGTAGGGACGTGCACGGCGAAGGACAGCGGACGGGCGCAGCGAGTCTTCCTTCTTCTCTTCCTTCCACCACTTCCTCCACCCATTCATAACATCAAAAATGAACAGCCTCTCGCCCATCGACCTCAGTCCTGCTCCTCACTACGAAGGAGGCCCCAAGCCCGACCTCATCATCGTCTCCGGCGAGTGAGTCGCGTCCCGCCTCTCGTCGGTCTGTTTTGTTGAATGATTTTGGGGGAGCTGACCAAGCGAGGAAATTTTGTGCACAGTGGACAGCAGTTTCGGGCCCACAAGTGGCCCGTTGTCAGCAGCAGCCCACCATTGGCCAGGATAATCGCCGACTCCTGCGTGTCGATCACTGCAGATGGGTCCGAATCCCTCACCATCTACCTTCCCGAGACCTCCGACGTTCTCGCCGTTGCTCTTCCATTCTGTTACTCTACTGCTCCATCACTTTGGGAGGTGAAGCTTCCTCGTGACGTGGACACCATCGCCGCGTTGGAGAAGTACGGCGTAAGTCGGGAACTGGGGCTCCGCATGTGTGATTCTTGCCACGCTGACTGCCACCTCCAATTGATATGAGGCTGCTATTGTAGTTGTGGCGGGGTATTGAATACGTCCGCACAGAGCTAAGGTGGGTTCTATTCCCCATTGGAGGAGCGATGTCGGCAGAGATCCGTCTGACAGTCCTACCACAGTGTCCTTCTTGCGCCCAACCCTTCCGATTGGTGGGATTTGAGTCACTTTGACCCTTATTTCTCCCTTTCAAGCTACCTGTTTGCTCGCCACTTCTCTTTTTCGACCCTTGCCAACGACGCGTGGAAGTGGATCGTCGACTTCTCCTCCGACGACAACTCCGACGTGACCGCGGAAAGGCTCAACAGTCTCGAGCTGAAAGGATTTCACACTATCAAGGAGGTGCACAAGCTGGTAAGCCTTAAAATTCTCGACATTTGTCCGCTTCACTCCCGATGCTGATTAATCTGTCCGGCTACCGCGTTGGCAGCACGTCAAGCTTGGTACCCGACTTCGCAACAGCCGGAAACTACGTCAGCAGCACACCGTCAGCTTAGCAAAAAGTATTTTGTCATCGTGCGAGCATTCGCTGGACCACTTGGACGACGTCATGAGTGCGTGGGCACAAACGTTGGAGCGCGCCAGCACCGCAAAACATTTGGGGCCCATGGTGCGTGACGTTTGGGACATCGAATGCAAGACGTGTCCATTTTTTGCTTTAGGCGAGCTTTCTGCGTTGCGGAAGGAGCTCCTGGCGTTGGGAGCGAGCGGTTGAGGTTCGTTTGATGCCTTCCGACACGGTCATAGGCTGCGCTGACGTGTCGTGCCTCAGATGCAGGGCTACATTGCTACTAACATCTACAGGCGCCATACCTGACTGTTGGATACTCTCGACTCTTTTCCCTCCTCCGACCGCCGACCGCTGCAACCTCTCCTTCCACCCTCCCCTCTTGTTTAGCCTACTACACGCTTTCCGGGGATGGGCGGGTCCTTTTCCCGCTGGGGGTTTTTCTACCGTCGACTCGTGTGGTGCTCTGCATTACTTTACGTTAAAGTGAAGATCCCCGGAACTTCCCCCTTCCTCTGCATAGCTGGTAGCACGCGACGTGGGTGGTAGATCTGGTTCTTAGAGTCCGATGAATAGAGCTTTGTTTCGGATCATTGTTGAGCGTCTGCGGCGTGCTGTACTTGGTATGAAAGTAAGGTGGTGAGAAGCGGTCCCTGTAGATGGTTGGGAGGCAGAGAGTCCCAGAGTTGGAGGAAGACGAGCGCGCGAGAGGCTACGTGTCATGCTGACCTAAACACGTTCTCGCACGCTGATCGGAGCCAGAACAGAGTCACTTCGAGATACACAGGAATTTCAGTAGCCACTGGACCTCGTGAATGTATGAATAAAATTGTATCACAGCAAGTCCGTGGACGACAGCGCTTCGGTCGTCGACCTCTGCAGCGCTTTCGCCAACGCCGCTTGCCCTCCCCCTCTGATCCACCCCAAAGTCGACCCCGCCGTCGCACGCAATCTCGCATCAGAAAGTAATGGGCAAGAAGCGAGCTGGAAGCCCTGTCGATGGCCAGAGGCCACCACCGCGTCCGACGCTCTCGCCAGACTGGCAGGCCGAGGACGCCGACGTCGAGCTCCTGTCGAACGAGTGAGTCGCGTCCCGTCGCAACTAGTCGCAAGATCGTCCAGGTGGAGAGCTAATAGTGGTGAATGCTCCAGTATCGTACGATACCTCGTGCACCAGTCCAACCCGAGTAGCGGCAGCAAGACGTTCGCCGACACTTTCGCCAGCTCGTCGTCGTCCTCGAACCAGATCTTGCCCGACTCGAGACTCCCGATGCTGGAACTTCAAGAAAGCTCAAAAGTGCTCGACAGGATCATTCCTTTCCTCTACCCGACGAGGTCACCGGAGTGGAACGTGAAGCTTCCGGAGGATATCGACGCGCTCGCCGCGTTGGACAAGTACGAGCTCCGTTTTTCTGCCATTTCACGCCGAGCGGCTGTCATTAACACCTTGCATTACAGATTTGGAGAGGTTTGGAGTTTGCGAAAACTGCTCTAAGGTTCGTCTTTCTGATCGCCCTAGGGTGTCAAGGTCTTTCGGATCGTCCGAGGCAGGATGGGACGAGCTCATTGTGTTCCGTTTCGCAGTGATACTCTCTTCTTTCCTCCAACGGTAACCAACTACGTTGATCAAGAGGGCTTGAAGTTCGTCCTCTGCGCCTACGCATATGCCGTGCACCTCGACTTCGAGGAGCTCAAGAAGCGCGCCTGGACATGGCTCCTACAACACTGCTGGGGCAGTG
>JALBUQ010000063.1:0-131089 GCA_024364755.1 Pseudohyphozyma bogoriensis
TCCGTGCGCCAGGTGCCAGCCGCCACGAGTCGACTGAGAGAAGAGCAGCGGTTGTGTGACTCTAAGCTATTTGAATGGATAGTGTTTTGTAACACTTCGCAAGTCGTTCCGTAGGGAGGCATGAAGTCGGGGAAGAAGAAGGGCACGTGGAGAGAGTACTTCCTTTACGATCGCGGAAGAGCTCTTACATTCACCTCATCTCACAGCGATCAACGCCGCAACGGAAAACAACAATATCACTATGTCTATTCCAACAAACAACAAGGCTATGCTTTCTATCGGTCCCTTCGGCTCGCGCCTCCGTCAAACCTCCTCCAGCGCCTTCTCCCTGTCATATCCAATAGAGAAGACTCCACCGGGTGCAGAACTCTTGGCTCCCGGGCCGCTAGGGTCGTTCCACGTCTTTAGCGAAAATTGGGTCGCTTTGGCGGTGAGGATGTCGCGGGCCTTCTGGCGGCCGTTAAGCGAGTTGATGAGTGCCATGAGGTAGAATGGCGCGAGGGGCACTGTGGTAGACGCGGGGATGAGCGGTGGGAAAGTGAGAAGGAACAAAAGGGAGAAGCGTACGAGCAAAGTAGCAAAACATGTAATAGTTTTCGTTGGAGTTTTGATACGTGTAGCTGCTGATGGCTGCAGTCATGATGGGAAGCAACGCACGCAAAATCAGCGACAGCCCTGAACACTGAAAAAAAAAGTAAAAACAAGCTAGTGCCACTCACCAGCTCCAAGTCCAAATGCTGTTGTAAAGAACGCCGACTGGACAGCGACCATCGCGAGCGTCTTGAGCATGCTGTCGGTCTGTTCGCTGAACGACTTGCGGTCCCGAAGGAAGAGGAACGCGAGCGTCATGGAGAGCACAAAGTCAAGGACCCCGGAGGTGACATAGGTGAGTCCACCAGTTTGGTCAATCTGAATCTCGATGGCGCTACCCTCGCGGGAGATGATCCCCTTGGCTGAGCGCGACGAGCCGCATTAGCGAGGCGGAATCTGACACGTTGACGAGCAACACCTACTGTACATGATTGTTCCGGCAAGCGATAAGGTGATTCCACCGCCAACAACCGCAACGTAAACCCAACGGACAATTTTTTTGCTTGATGAGCTATTTTGTGGCAGCGTCAGCCTTCCATCCTTTCATGGGGCACCAGGACACAGTGCTTACACTGGCCACCCGAGAAAGCAGGAAACCCTGAACCAGCACCGCTGTGAGTCCAAGAGGAAGTACGGATAGCCGATCCCAGTTGGTGTTGGTGCTGCATATCCGAAAGCACATAAGCTACGCTGTGCGAGCCGGCACGTGGCAACCTTGGAGGACACACGTGAGGCCCTCTACAGAGCGGTCTTGGGTCTCCGACCAGTGATAGAGATTTTGAAAGTTTACACTACTCAGAACCGGTCAGCTTCTTGCTCCATGGCGTGTCCCGGACGATGAACTGCGTGCAGAAACACTCACATCGCGGCAAACGTGGTCGTGAGAAAGGTGGCAGCCACAAGAAGCCGGACCCGAAGTTTGTCGGCCTTGAATGAAGCCGAAGTGATGTAGTTCCACGTCATGCAGCAAGCAAACCCGTAGAAGAGGATGCAGAACATCCATCCTGCGAGCGACAGCGGGAATGTATGGATCGCGTAAATTTGCTGTCCCTTTCTTTCGTTCGCCGACGATGGAACTCACCGATGAAGAATGGCTTCCAGTAGAGATCAAGGTATTCTTGGCTGGCAAAAGGGCCCTGCAGCGTATCGTCTGGGCTGTAATCATCGGGGTTGTAGGTGACATTCGCGGACATCTTGAGGTCGCCCCGGAGAGAGCGGTCGGAGGTGGCTGGCGCAACGAAAGGAGATGGAGGGCGGCAGGTTCCGTTGGGCAGAGAACGGATTGGAGGTGGTGTGAGAAGAAGAGAGGAATACGGAGCTTGGCGCTGACAGACCACCTTTCCCCAGGTACTTGGAGCCCATCTGGAGAACAATAGAAAACAAAACGGCGCAGCGCCGGAAGAGTGGGCCAGATCGAGCCGCCGCCAGGGCGGATCTGGTTCCGGTACGCTTGGCTTCTGGAGTTTATAGAGCTTGTTTAGCCGGATTTGAGACCTTTTCTATCAGATGAATGGAGGATCGAGTCGGCTGGCTCGATGCAGGCTGTGCCCCGAGCAGGTGAGAAGGTGCGGCGGTTTTCGTCGCAGTCTACTGTGGTCTCGCAAGGACAATGGTACTAGATCATCCCCTGGGAAGCCTTTCTCTTGTGGATCGTGAGATAGGTTTGCTAATGTGGTTGTTTGAGCCCGCCAGTCGCGCTTGAGGAACTCGGACAGGTCAGACAGGAGTGCTACGTGGTAATTTCGCCTCCCGCGTTCAGTTCACAGCTCACGAAGCTTCAAGTTTTCAAACCTCATAATCTCTCGCTAGATTCAGAGCGTGATTCTCTACGTCAGTCGTTCTTGAAAGCCAGGAAAATAATGTGACCGTTTTCGAGCTGCGTCGGGCGTCGGAGAAAGCAGGGCGATCAGACGAACTGTCAGGGTCTGATCAGGTGCACTCGGACGAAGGTTGCCGGAGATTTCATGTGGCTGGAGATCTTTATGATCAGGTGTGGGTTGGGGCGTCGGAACGAGCGTTTCATAGACACACGGGCAATCGCTTCCCCGCAACCCGTGCGGGGCGACCTCGAGACGCCGCCGCCGTCGCCGGTAGGCTTCCGACGAGTTTCGTTTTTCCCCTCTGTCAGCCCTTAACACCTCTTCCTCATACTCCTCTGTATTTCCACATCAACTGAGATCGAAATGGCGCCACTTCATGGACAATGCTACTGCGGGGAAATTGAGTACGAGCTCAACGACAAGCCCGACGGCGGCATCTTCTGCCACTGCAGGTTCGTCAATCCTCCCTTTTGCTCTTCCGGCAAGTTCCCAAGCTCGATATGACTCCCATCATGTCTCCCCATCATCCGATATGACTCCCATCATCCCTCCCGTTCCTTTCGCAACCGTCGAGCTGAATTTCGCTCTCGCAGGACCTGCCAGATCCTTCACACCGACAGGTCGTACAACATTGCCTCCAAGACGGAGCTCTTCAAGGTGATCGCTTCGGGATTATTGCTCCCTGCTTAATGAATATCACTCAACCAATCCCTTTCCCAGCTCATCAAGGGTACTCCAACTGTGTACGCCGACCGCAAGGCGGATTCCGGCAACGCGATTCATCGCAACTTCTGTGGAGCGTGCGGCACCGCGTTGTTCAGCATTCCCGATGGGATGCCCGGGACCATTTTTGTGAAGGTGAGATAAGAATGTGCATCCGTCAAATGTGGAGCTCGTTCGTCAGGCTGCCCCGCCTGGAAGGGCTGGCGAGAGTTTGGGCAAAGGAGCCTCCGGGATGACGACGTGTCACGAGTAGGAACGAACGCTGATAGGATGTGTGACAACCACATAGGTTGGTGCCCTAGACAAGGCGGCGGACATCAAGCCTCACACGGAGATTTGTGAGTACCGAAGGGATGGTCTACCCCTTGAACTTGAGGGGTGGAGCTGATCCAGCTTGGCCGACAGACGTCGACACGCAGCTTCCAGAGCTCGCGCTGTAAGGCAAACTACTATTGTATGCAGGTTTAACTGGTACTGACCAGCTCCGACTCTCCAATGTGCAGTGACAAGCCTGTGTACCTCAACCTGAAGCACTTTGAGGGTTTCATGGCGAAGGAGGTCTCAAAGTACTGAACCCGGGAACAAGACGAATGGTACCAGGGCTGCGAGCGAGGATGTATTTTTAAACTTTTAGTTTACCTATCTTTACGTTCTGTTGATGACACCCAGCCTGCTGAGCTCGAGATGTCTCCCGTCCACCTACTGACGTGGCCTCACCCACCGCGCGCCCCCTTGTCCGACTTGTGCTCCAACTTGGTGTGGTCACCTCCAGGCTCTAAAAGGGTGACAAACAAGAGTTGTCTGGACAAAGTGAGACACGTGCGTGCACCGGAACAAAGGGCGACCGAGCGCGCTTGTGCACCGCCCCGCGACCTCGTCTCCTGAGCGCAAGCGCCTTGTCCCTCGAGGGCCCGAGGTTTTCGTCCTTCGCCACTCTTGCCCTCCAACTCTCTCTATATATCTAAACTCGTGTCTGTAGCCAGCTGTGAGCCAATTTATAGTGCAACTTGTGGGTCATGACTGGACTGACGCCCTCCCTTCGCGCCCAGCTCGTTGCTCCTCGCTTCACCGCGCCGGTCGCACCTCTGTTTTCGTCTCATTCCGTTCACCTTGCCAGTCAAGAATGGCTATCTTCAGCTCCAACCACCGCTCAACAGCAACCTTCATCCTCCTCAACACGGCGAGGGTGCTCACCGTCGCCGGCCTGCTCTTCGGCACTGTCGCGGAGCTCCTCCTCCTCGTCGAGAACCTGCGCCAGCGCCAGCACGGCAACTCCAAGGCTGGCCTCGAAGACTCGGATTGGGCGGGATCTCCTGGAATCCCGAAGGCTGCTGGAGGAGTCTTCGCGTTTGCTATGAGTCGGTGCTTGCGAGGTGAGTGCGAGAAGCTGGTGGCGCGAGTGGATCGTTCGGAGGCCGCCGAGAGCTGACCATGGACACTGCCGTCGACAGTGATGGTTCTGCTTGCGGCGGTAGTTTCAGAGCTTCCACTTCCGGAGCTGCTCCACCTTCGAATCCAGCAGTCCTTCGAGCTCGTCTTTCGTCCCTTCGCTGAAGACTCTGGAGTCGGCGTCTTGGGACTCGTTGCTGTCTTTTTCGGGGCTGAGAACCTTGCTCAAAAGTAAGATCATCTCTCTATATACTTGCATTGTTCCGCTAAGCTAAATGAGTGGTGAAATACAGCATCTACGGTGCACCTAGAATAGCGGGCTGGTTCCTGCTGATCGTCGGTGGAATAAACCTTCTGCTCGTGAGACCCATGAGAACCCTCCATTCTTCAAGCTATGCAGCTCAGCATCTCTTTTCAAAACATCTAGGGTGTCTCTCTCCGCTCATACATCCACACCCTCCGCTCGTTCGAATACCTCCACACTTCCGCCGACGCCAACGCACAAAGCCTCCCACCCCCAGTCACCGATAAATCCTCCTTCTCTCAACCCGCCAACTCCGTCATTATCCACCCACCATCCAGTCACCCACCAACACCCAAACGCACCCGCTTCGCCCTCGCAAAGACGCTCTTCCGCCCGTTCTCCTCCCACACCGCCACGTCTGCGTCGATCTACAGCAACGATCAGTCGGTTGAGGGGTACAACGAGCAAGAGGGAGTTCCAGCTGGTGAAGGTGGGGTCCATCCTTCGATGGTGGTGAAGCCTATCGCGAGGAGAGGGCCGTCGTACCCGATTCCGAGGGAGGCAGAGTGGGGCGATGAGGATAGGCAGAGGCTCGGTCCGATGGTGCAGATCCAGAGGTGACGAGTTGGTCAGGGCGGTAGAGGTTTCGAGAAGGTGGGAGGAGTTAATGATCGTCTGGAACGAGGAGTTCATTTGGATACAGTCAGGCTCAAAGAGAGCGCGCCACGTGGTGAGCCCGCCTTCCGCCTTCACACAAATAAGAAGCGGGGTAACATTTGGCAGAGACTGGGTAAACACGACGGACGACATCCTTTTGATAAACGTTTACAAAAAGTACTGGAGCGCGGTGCTCTTTGCTGGAATGCCTCTCGTGTCCTGCTTCTCCGTCGCGCGTCAGCAGGGAGATTGCGACGGGGGAGGAAGGAAAGCGCACCTGAGCAGCCGCGTCGAATGTCCGGTAGGACGACTTGAGGTTCTCGTCCAGCTCTAGTATTGATGCGACGTTGCCACACCTGGGAACGGGGTTAGTGAGTGAGATGCATCCGAAAAAGGAATGGCCACGCACCTATAGCAATAATTCGGTGCACTCCAGACCGTGACAATCAGGTCGTCAAACATCAGCTTGTGCCCCTCCATTACCTGTGCCCCATAAGTCAGCACATATCTTCTTGAGGGATGGCTAAAGAAAATAGCGAACCAGCTGATGAGCCCTCGCGATTAGCGAAAGGTCGTTCGTATGCACAAACTGCTTCACGACGTCGGCGCCAAAGAGATACCCTGCCCCACGCGGTGAGAGTCCCCATCCTTCGATATCTGCAAAACCAATTCATCAAAACCTTGTCAAGTAGCGGTCGTTCCAATGGAGCATCACTGACCATCAGGATCTGACCACAGCAGGTCGCACATTGCTCCGTCATGCGGCACCTCTTGTTTCCGATCGATCAGTCGAATCTATTCGTCAAAGGCACCACATATTCAGTAACTCTCACTCCCCCAAATCCATACCCATGCGCCCCAAACTCCTATTGAAAAGGAATCACAAACGCACCTGATCCAAGCTGTGCACATTCGGACTCAACCCCCCATGCACGCAGAACACCTTTCCGTCGACGACAGCCCCCAGCGTGAGGTAGTCAAACACCTCACAGCAATACCTCCACACGCTCGCACTCCCATACTTGCGCATGCACTCGTCGTAAAAGCCGTACACCTGGGTGATCTGTCGACTCTCGTGGTTCCCTCGGATGAGGGTGATGCGGTCGGGGTAGCGGACTTTGAAGGCGAGAAGGAGGAGGAAGGTCTCGACGCTGTAGAAGCCTCGGTCGACGTAGTCGCCTGGTGCGTGCGAGGTGCGGGAGGAAGCGTTAGCGCTGATGGCCAGAGTGACATCGGTTTGGCCGAGAAAGAAGGCACGCGCACCGAGGAAGAGGTAGTTGGTGTCTGGGCACATTCCCCCAACTTTGAATAGCTCTAACAGGTCCCAGAACTGGCCGTGGATGTCACCGCATATCTGGTTCGGACGGCGACGAGGTCAGCACGCTTCGCGGCGACGAGGACGCAATGATGCGGGCAACGCGAGGGCAAGCGGGGGTAGAAGGACGTGAGACGCACTGTCACCGGCGAGTCGATCCACTGAACATTCGCTTCCTCGACCTGCTCGCGATGCATCCATCGTCGGACGAAAGTCAGCTCTGCGAGGATAGGTTGTTGACGTCGCCCGAGCGCGCGGGCACGAGACTGACCAAGATCTCTCGCGCCTTCAAGCAAAGCTCCTTGACCTGCTGCTCTGAGATTGGTTGACTGTTGAGAGTATGTGGTGAGCATTCTTGTATGGCAGCGACCACAGGCGAGGAACGGACCAGTTCTTGAGCTGAGCGATTTGCCGATCGAGCGAGCTTTCGCTGACCATTCAAGCCCGCTCCTGGACGGAGAGGGGTGCAGACGATAGTGGTGAAGCTTCCTAGGGACGGAACGGCTGACGCAGAAAGTGATGCGAGTTACGACGGGCGGCGAGGGCTGGCACGAGTGTCGGCAGAGCGCGGGGTTGTTTGTGGTCCGAAGCAGAGCGCGCACTTCGCGCTTCCGGCTCGAAGCCCTGCCTTGCCCTCCCACCACGCACGCTCGCCCTCCCCCTCGATCCCTCCAATTTTACATCAAAAAGTAACGATGCCGAGGTTCAACAACTTTGTGCCCAGCTCAACAGTCGGACAGGTCCGTCCTCCGCTCTTCGTCGTCCTCGTCGCCGCGCTGCTCACTTTTCTCTGCTCCTCTCGCAGACGGCGCTCGCCTTCACCCGCACATGGCGACACGCCGATGCATCAGGCCAGGTTCTCGGCCGACTGGCCACGAGAATCGCCATCGTCCTCATGGGCAAGCACAAGCCCATCTACGACCCTTCGAGTGCGCGCTCTGCTGCTCTCCGAAGCGAAAGAAGCTGACCCCGCCCGCGCTGGCGCAACAGATGACTGTGGAGACTACGTCGTCGTGACAAATTGCAAGGATGTGATGGTGACGGGCAAGAAGGCGGACCAGAAGCTGTACCGGTCGCATTCCGGCTTCCCCGGTGGGTTCAAGGAGGTGCCTTATAAAGTCATGATGGAGAAGACGCCAGAAGAGGTGCGTCTCCCTTGCTTTCCCCAGGACCTCCTAGAGAGTAAGAAGCTGATCCTCATCGTTGCTGTTTCGTCAGATCATCCGGAAAGCCGTCTCCGGCATGCTGCCAAAGAACCGACTGAGGGCCAAGCGGTTAGACCGACTCAAGATCTTCCCCGGCCCCGAGCACCCGTACGAGGCCAACATCATCAAGGACCACGCTGAGGAGTTTGGCCGGACATTCAAGCAGGCGGCAGCGACAGAAGAGGCTCAGGCTCAGGCGCCGGCGGTAGAGGGCAACGCTCCGTGAGCGTGGAATTGTACTCGTGGGTTCAAACGTGTTTGGAGAGGACGGTGGGAGAGGTTTTGAGAGGATTTTTGGCCGACGACGAGTTGCGACATCAAGTCGAGGTTAGGGAAAGGGACGAACTCGACACAATTCGCAGAGGCAACACTTGATCAGCGCTTCTTTGCACTTCTCGCTTTGAAGCAACCGACGCAGCTCGAGATATAAGGATTATTGCGAAGAGGGGTATCTTGCCACTAGGAACGACTGCACAACAAGAACAAACAAATTCTCCAACAAGCCTAAGTTTTCGTTCTCCCTTTCACGCCCGTGACCACCAGCGCGCCGTACGTTCCCGTTCTTTTTGAGGCTTGTCCCTCCCACCTCCACTGCCAGCCGTGTCTGGTGAGGTAGCCTGCAACTGCCTCCCCCAAGACACCCTTTCCGCCTCTCGAGTGATTCCCAACTCCTGTGATGATTCGGAGGGGTGTGGCTGCTGAGGTGTCCGCTGGAGAAGAACGAGAGCTGAGCGAAGGGAAGGCTATGAAAAGGTGGCGACGACTTACGCCGAGAGTACCAAGAGAGGCAAGCGTCCTCGACAACTTTAATGGCGTGCGCACTGTCGAGTTGGTGAAGGTCGTACTCGAAGTAGTTGCCGCTCTTGACCCTAGAAGGTGAAAAGGAACAGAGGCCACGTCAGCGTTCCCGTAAAGCGAAAGGAGGCGAAGAAAAGGAAAACGCACTGTCTAGACCTCACACGAGAGACCATAGCTTTGCTCTTCCAATTCCGCGCTTCTGTGTTATACTCTCTGATCCTGTCCGCGTAAACTGGAAGGCCGGCTCGCCCCAACGGATCCCTAGCCAGCTTCCTCGCCTGTGCCATCGCTTCAGCTTTCTTCTGCTCAAACTCTGCCGCCTTAGCCTCGCAGAACTTTGGATCCCACGACATCTCCTCGCGGTCTTCCTGCTCCCTGTGCGCGCGCTCCTTCCTAGCCGTCTCGCGCCAGTCTTCCGTCTCGGCGATCGTGACGACCCCAGGACGTTGATCCCACCGCAATACCGACTGAGGGATGGCGGCGCTGAAGCTCTCGTCCTCCTTGGCGAGATTCTCTGCCTCAATCCTCGCCTCCTCCTCTGCCTCCTTGAGCCTGCCGTAGATCTCGAACGCCGACATCAAGTCGCTCGACGTGCACATGAGGAGCATTTCGGCGTTGTTCCTCATCTCCTTGTGCCCTCCCTCGCCGATGAATTCAAGGAGATTCTCCGTGTCGGCCGTCTGAGGGAAGTTGGCCCTCGACGAGGCGATCATGCGGATGAGGGCGGTGAGCCACGCGACGCCAGTCTGGGAGGCGCGATGCCGCTTGTAGAACGAGCGGATGTCGTTGGCGGGGTAGTTGATGAGAGGGGAGAGGAAGGAGATGGTGCTTTCGAGACGAACTTCTTCTTCGGCGGTCATGGGTCGTTCCTTGCGAGGCGTCGGCTTCCACGCTTGAGGCGCTGACGTGGACCATTCGTTGGCCGTCGCGGAGAGTCGGGATTCAAGGAGGATGGGTGAGGTGAGAGAAGTGGTGAGAGCAGCCTTGTTCGACGCCTTCGCTCGCTTGCGCTCCGCTCGCGTTGGTCCTGCGGAGTCCGAGCATGCGTCCTCGTAAATCTCGTAGTCGCCCTGGTCGAACAACGCGCCTGTCCTCCCGAATCCTGATCCTCCAGTCCGGTCCGAATCTCCACCGTATCCACCACTCGAGTAGCCCGAGTCGGACGAGTCCTGCGTCGCGCTGGTGATGAACTCCTCGTTGAGCAACTCCTCCACGATCGTCTCGATGCTCAGCGCCTTGCCGTCGTCGCCCGTCTCCATCGTGAGCTTTGCAACCAGCATCTCGTCTGAGATGTGAGGGCACAAGGACCTGAGAAAGGTGACCTTGGTGCCCAAGTCGTCCTGATCTCCGAGATCCCACACGCTGACGTCCTCGAGCCCTTCGGCGGGGATCTCCTCCCACACTTCCTCCTCCTGCTGGACGCTCCCATCAGACTCGGAGCCAGAGTTGGCGTTCCAGCTATCGGCGAGGGTCTTGAGCGTCGATCGGATGGCGGCTTCGTCGCTGGGATTGGGAGGGTGCGAGAGGTCGGAGAGGAGCGCGATGAGGAGGGATCGGTCGAGAGGCGGGCAGTATTCGCTCTGTTGTCGGGAGCATATCCTTTTCAGCAAACGTCTGCCTGATTGCCGCGTTCGCACCCAGAGTGGAAGGGACGAACAGCGAGAGCCGCGAACAGCGCTGGGTGAGGAGGCGGAGCGGCAACCTCGGGAGCGGCTGGATCCTTCGCCATTGTGTAGAGATATGTGTAGTTGTTCCAAGGGAGCCACTCCCGTGCCGTGCCTCCCTTGCGAAGATGTGCGTCGTTCGTCTGCTTGTTGTGGTTGAAGGCCAAGGCACGCACGCGCCCCTGCGTCGAGGGAGATGTAGAGCTCGTTGCTTCGAGCCATTCTGCTTATGAGCTCGGAGAGCAGATAGCGGAGTTCCCCTTGCATCTTTTTGAGCTGCTTGCCAGTCCCGACATTTCGCTCACACTGAGCAAGAAGGTTGGCGCCACGTGGTGCTCGAGAAGGGGTGTAACTCGCGCCAGCGCTGATGATTTCAGACCAGACAGACAATCTTGCCACCAGCCTTGTTTGACTCCATGCACTCGTGAGCCTCCACAATCTGATCCAGCTTGAACACCTTCCCGACCGGCACCTTCAATTTCCCCTCCTTCACCTTCCTCGCCAGCTCGCTCAACGGAAGCTCCATGAACGCTTCGGCACTTCCGACATAAGAAGTCAGAAGAACTCCTGTAGGAATGACGCCCATGGGATTGAAATTCTCAATCGTCCACTTTCCAGCGACGATGCCAGTCTGGCACACGATCCCACCAACTCGGGTCGACTGGAGCGAGTCGGCTAACGTCGCCGGCCCGACGAGCTCGAGAACTTTGTCGAACCTCGCCCTATGAGCCTTCGATAGCTCTCCGTTGTCGATAATAACTTCGTCGACTCCGCTGGCTGTGAGAATGTCGGCGTTGGCGGGGGAGCGCGTCGTCGCCGTGACGAAGCAGCCAAAGTCTTTGGCGAGGGCGGCGGCAGCGAGTCCGACGGAGGTGGTGCCTCCACGAACGAGAAGCTTGTCGGAGCTTCGAAGTTGGAGAGACTTGAATAAGGAACCATGAGCGGTCTGCGTCGCGAGTGTCAGTGAATTTGGGGCTGGACGGCGGTGCTGAGGAGCAGAAGCCACAGCTTACCTGGAATGCCTCAGGCATAGCTCCAAGAGTCTCCCAAGGGATCTCAACCTCGATCTTTTTGACTTGCGTGGCGGGTACTACGGTGTACTCGGCATACCCTCCCTGAACGTCCCGTCGTCAGCACACGTGGTCATTCGACATTCACCCAGAGATGAGGGTCGAGGCCGACTCACATCAAAGTCTCTACCCATTCCGCCCATAGCTGTTGCGACAATGTCTCCTTTCTTGAGATCGGAGGAGCCAGGCGCACTTTCCACAATACCGGTGGCTTCGATTCCGAGGATGCGAGGGAACACGACAGCGGTGACGGGCGAGAAGCCTTGACCTGGATGTTGTTCAGTGCCCTTCAGTTCGGTGGTTTCAGACTCCAACGAAAGAAGAAAGCTCGGCTTGCGTGTAAACAGCTCGCTGCGGTTCAAGCCAAACGCCTTGACCTTGATGAGGACTTGGGACGTGGCCGGAGTGGGGATAGGAACACGCTCGAGCTTGAGCACTGAAGGACCCCCGGGGGAGTGCACTACAGCAGCTCGCATGGTAGACATGCTTTTGGCCGTAGGTCGAAGAATGGTGGTGGTAGGTGAAGTGGCGCGTGGGACGTCGGGGAGTCTCGAAATGAGATGGAGAAGTTGTTGGAGGCACAAAGGTGCGATAGAGTCAGCAACTTTCTATATTGAATATTGGTTTGCTCCGGGCTTCCTTTTGTTCGGATGACCGTCCTGTTGCAACGGACCTTCCAGCTCCGAATAAAAGGCTGGACGGAGAAACCGCACGATCAACGTCGCGGTGTCGCTATTCTGGTCGTGTGTAGGAGTTTGCGGTCTGAGATCCTGGTTGTTGAGAACAAAGAAACAAGACGAACAAGTTGATACACCACTACTGAAGGGAGAAAGCAGGCCGAAGGGGAAGATGAGGAAGGGGAAGACAATCCGTTGACGGGCGAGCAAAAATGTGTGGGCTGGCACCACGTGTCCTTCCTTTCCGATTTGTCGTACCGCATCGAGACTAATGCCACGCCTCTTTGCACCACAAAAGACAAACCACAGCTATCTTGAACTCGTCTAGAGTCACACATCCGCTGCTCTTCTCTCAGTCGACTTGCGACGGCTGGAAGGTCGGGGCACCTTGGGTGGAGCGCGTGCTCCCATTGTGGACGTGGCCCAGTACCACCGGCTACAAAGCGACCTCAAACAAACATCAAAGCTTGTGAAGAACAGTCAACCGGTAGCAATGAGATGCAAGTTCCCCTCTCTGTCTGCCGAACCCTGGGGCAGCACCCCCTCGAGACTGGAGAAGGAGCGAAAGAGGCACAAGCCAAAAGGGAAGCGCCCGTCCCATTTTTTTGTATTTAACATCTCAATTACAGAAAAGCTCCGTTTTTTTTTGTATCTAACATCTCGATTACAGAAGAGCTCCATAAGGGAGAAGAAGGAGTACAGGGTTAAATGCCTTTACGCACACGCTCCGTTGTAGCTGGGAGCCACAGCCTGATGCCACCGACAGTCCAGAATGTGCTCATAACTTCAAAAAGTTTCGGTAGCTCAGTGGTAGAGCGTGAGATTGCAATTTCCTATCGAATATTGTGATCTATCTCAAGGCCTCGGGTTCGATCCCCGATCGGAACTATCTTTTTGCACCCGTGCGGGTCGATTTCTTTTCGCGCGCGACAGGGTGCGGGCGCTCACGCGCCCGCCGCCTTGCTGCAAAGAATGGGCAGATTGGTCCAGAAGCTACGTCTCTTTTTGCTGTTGGGGATAAAGATTCTTGAGGGGAGGGGCACTGAAGGGAGCAGGTTCTACACAGCTTGTCGAACCGTCCCCTGTCTGAGCCTTGGAAAAGAGAGCAAATAACTTAAACTATTGATGATACAAGCCAAGTTGGCCCTCTTTTTGTTTCTGAAAGGTCGATTGAGATACATATTGGACAAGAGAAAAGAGAAACAGCCCAGAATTGCACAACAGCGCAGGAAGGCGCAAGGTTGCTCTATTGGACCGTTGTTCTGTACAATAGCCAACGCACGAAAAGGGCGGCGTTCAATTCAGACGAAGAGAAGAGTCACAGGTGCACTGTTCTGTAGGAAGTCAAAGCGGAAATATGTGTACATCGCCGCCGCTGCCCTTGACACCCTTGAGATCTATTTGAGCGAGGAAGGCGCCGCCGGCAGATGAAACTTGTGTTGATGCACGCTGCTGTCATAAGTTTACTTAAAATAAAAGCCTTAAGAGTACGCTTCTGCTATGCCTGAGGTGCTAAACGTCGTCCCGCACGTCGCGACTTGCTGCGTAGTTGCGAACACAAGCCGACTTCAACGTGAGCGTTCCCAACTATGCACGACCCATAAAAACTGGCCATAGGCACTGCTGCTTATTTCGAAAAGCCAATGCTGAACAGAAGACTGGTAGCATCGGGAGCTTCGTTTTCAAGCCCTTAGCTGAAGGACTAGCTAACGCAACGTGTTTCTCTTAGGAGTTTGCTGGACAGCCTCACAGTGCCACCTTGACCACGAGCAGTAAGTTCTGTAGCACTAGATCTTTGAAGCTACTGACAAAGTCTTACAATGATCTAAGCGACCAGCCGACGACGCGGGCAACGAGGCAGTGCGGGGGGGCGAAACGTGAGCTTGGTGGTTTCGCAGAACAGGAACGCCGAGGCTTCCCAAATCTGGGGGTAAACGAGCGTGGGAGCCTGTGCTCACACAAGCAAGAAAGGCCACGGAAGATGTGGTTTTGACTAGCCAGCGAAAGAAGGGGTACACCGGTCCCAATTGAGTCTCCACCACGTGGCGACCTGCTTCGCCCGGAGGAGGGCCAGACATCAAGACAACCACACTCCATGAAGAATTGTGCGCCAAGGAGATAGCAGCAACTCTGTGAATTACCGGAGAGCGTTAGCAGGCTTGGCTCACGAGCGCCTCACGCAGGGCTCACGTCAGGCCCAGTCTCTGCAATTCCGATCCACTCCTCAACGGTCCTCAACCACCTCACACTTCAGCGGACCAGAGCGAAGAAAAGTATAATGAGAGTTTTTTGCTTCATGTGAGGTAAAACCCTTTGTAACAAGATCGTACTTCTACAAAAAAAGGAGGGACGGCCGTTGGGAGCCTGGCCGCCTTGATTAAGAGAGGAAAGCGAAAGAAGAAGCGGATTTGATCATTTACTGTAAGAAGGGATGAGGAGTCAGCAATCAAGTTCTCCGTTTATCCCCGTCATGCTCCCAGCCACAAGGCTCAACGCCCAACCAACGCGGCGCGCGCCCCGCGCATCAAGTCGCCCCAAACGCCAAAAGTGTGACGAAAGGGAAAGCTTACGATCTTAACCGACTTCAATCCGTCCTTCCAGAAGGTCAAGTAAGGCTACGAGAAAGAATGGTCACATTAGCGTGTTTCGAGGAGTGTGGTGAGGAGCGAGCGGGCTTACGGTGGTGCCATCCTCACGGTAGTTGAGGAGAGCGACCATGCCGTCGGGGTTCTGTAAAAACCAAATTCAACTTCCGTATTCGACCAAGGGACAGACCTCAACGTACCATCGACTCGCCAGTGTAGAACTCGTAGTCCTTGAAGTTGCCGAGGACCCTAGAAGGAGGATAGAGTCAGCACCAATGCTTCTGCTGAAGAGAAGCAGAGCCGACGCACTTCTTGGCAAAGACGGCGGCACCCTTCTCGAAAGCGGCGACACGCTCAGGGTTCTTCTCCTGGAGGTGGGCCTTGATCTCCTTCATGTAACCCTTGAGGTAGGTCATGTACGACTTCTTGTCGAACGAGGTCGACTGAAGACGGAAGGAGTGGACAACGTTGTTGACGAGCGACTCGCCGTCGGCAAGCTCCTCGGCGGCCTCCTCAGCGGAACTGCATATCGTTCACCGTTTCGATTAGCTCACCACAGAACTCTTCCTTTGAAGGCAGAGGAAGGAAACGCACGCGTTGGCTCCGATGTCAACGTCACCCTCCTTGACGACAATCATGGCGCAGTCGACCTCGTAGACAATGTCATCGACCTCCTTGGGCTAAGAAACGAGGCCGTGAAAGTCAGTCAAAGCTCAGCCGCGAGACGTGAATGCGGGAGGTGAGCGGTGGCCCCGCGAGAGAAACGTAGTGAGGCGGACGGGGAGAGTTGGAGCTTATCGGGCGGGGTGAATCAACACCTCCAAGTGCCAGCCATGCACCAACCTCCGTCGCATGCACTGCCACAGCTCTCATGGCCCAGCTCCAACCTCCCACCCGCGCCACCAATCGTCACGCTCCAGTCTTGCCCTCGTGCCGCCGCTCAACGACCCGTGGAGACGAGCACTCACGTCGAAGGCGTCTCCGATCATCTCGTCGCTGGTGAGGACATCGGTGAACAGAAGCATCTTAGATGAAGTTTTTGGCTGTTGTCGACGGTTGCGGGAGAGGCGAGAACGAGAACAAGGAGCGAAGGGCAGAGCAGTCGTGGAAGTGGGCGGGTTGTAGACACAAAAGGACGGCGCGAGTCGCAAGTAGAGGCGGAGGAACAGTAGCAGCAAAAGTTAGTGAAACTTTTCGCACGAATTAGCTGGACGACAGCGGCGGCTTACAAGGGTGGACGGGGAGGTGAAGGGAAGAGAGAGGGGGGCGGCGCGGAGCTTGGGAAAAAAATCCTCGCAGAGGTCGAGACCCCCACAAGGGCCGCCGCCCAATCCCGATACGGCAGGCGACGACCCCCCTTCCTCCCTCCACTTGGCCTGCCATCGTCGCCTTTGGCTTCGTTCGACACCTACCACCAAAACTCTCACTACTTTGAGCTGGACGAGAGCATTCGCCAACAATGTGAGCATACTTTCCACCTCTCAGGGCAGCGCGAACTCTCGCACACGCGTGCCCAAGTGGCGCCCGAGCTCCGACCTCTGCCTCCTTCACTCCGGATCGTCTCAAGAGCTACGAGAACGAGCAGTACGTGAGAGAGCAGGTGGTCGAAGCTTACTGGATGGACGAAACACGAGTGGTAACGAAGAGGCGCGGCTGCCACGACTTCGTCGTCCAGCCCGGCGCGTCATCCAACCCAGGCGCGTCGAGCACAGGAACGCACACGGCGAATGGACTGTGTTGGAGGACATCGAGGAAACGATCTGTATCACGACTCTATCGACAGTCTTCTACCACTTTCTTCCATCCACTTTCTCGCTCCCCAACGACGAGCGTACACCTCCTGAGCTCGGGCCCCCACAGCTCCCCTCGTTTCACGGCAACTCCAGCTGACCCGATCCCCATGCACGTCCACAGGCCCCTCCCAGACGAATCCCGAGCGTCGACAGCCTCGTCGCTCATCAAGCGCTTCCAGTCCCAGATCCAGTCGGACGAGGCCCCGCTCGTCCCCGTGTCCGCGTTCGGCAGCCCAGCACCGCCGCCCGTCCCGCCGGGCGGAAGGAGGAGCATCGGCGGTGGTGTCATCCCGCTGGGAGTTAGGATGGACGAAGCAAGGAAGAGCCTGGAGGGGAGCCACAAGGCAAGGGCCTCGCTCGCTCCTGCTCAGACCGCGAGCTCGACGTCGACACCGGTACCTCCGACACCCATGGCCGACCCCGTACCAGACGCACAAGCCATCCCTCCTTCGCCACCTTCAACAACCCCACCCATCCCTACTCGCACACCCTCGCCCCTCCCTTCCCTCCCAACCGTGACAAAACCGTCGCTTGACGTTCCGACTTCGTCGACCGCGCCCGCGTCGTCGTCCCTCGATGCAGCAGGAGATCCGGCCATCACGTCCCTCCCGACCACCCTCGAAGGCCTCTCGAGACCGAGTAGCCCTCTCGTAGAAGAAGGGAAGCTCGCCGTTCCTCCTCCGAGAGAGACCAACTCGCCGCCGCCGATCGACGACACCCCTGCGTCGCCTCCTCAGCCTGCTCCGCCAGCACCGGAACCAGACCCAACGCCCTCTCCTCCTCCCGTCGAACCAAAACCCACACCTACCCCCAGCAGAACTTCTACACCTGCCAAAAAGCGTCCCAGCGTCTCCGGCTCGCCTGCTAAACCCCGGACGACACCAAAACCTACGCGCCCGATCGTCCAAGGCATTAGCCAGCCCACAGCCTCCTTCCTCGCCAAAGCGAAGCCACGCGTCTCGTCCTCCAGCTCGCCTTCCGCGTCGCCTTCTCGAACTGCTACACCTAACCCTTCTTCTGGGTCGAGAGGCACGGGAACAGTCTCCCCGACGGCGAGTAGGACGGGGTCGACAAGGGCTTCGACGCCGGGTTCGAATCCGTCGAGCTCACCGAGGATCCCTAGCTCGACGAGGATGTCGCCCTCAAACTCGAGGGATCTGTCGGCTAGTTCTGCCGCCCCTCCTTCGTCAACGACGCCGAAGAAAGTTTCCGCAACACCGACGACGCCGCGAAAGCCCGTCGCGACGAGTGGGACGCCTAGATCTCGTGCTGCTGCGGCTGCTGCCGTGGCGAAGGAGACGAGTGGGAGTGTGAATGGAGCAACCACTTCGAACAAAACTGGGGCTGGAACGGCAGTAAGAAAGGGGTCAACGTCGTCGGCATCGGCTTCGTCGTTAAGGGGAGCGTCGAGCCCGGCGTCAAGGGGATCTGCTGTGAGGGGGAGAGGAGGTGCGACGGCTGCGGCTAGAGGTGGAAGAGGCGGAGCAGTTTCAGCATCCGCACCACCGTCGCCGGCGAAGAAGGCTGAACAGGCGGTGGGTGGAGCTGTGACGGCGAAGGAGGGTGAGGACGTGGTCCCGCGCGCAGAGGTCGAGGACGTTCCTGAGCCTCAGCCTCAGCCTGAGCCCGAACCTGACTTCAGTGCCGACGGAGAGGAGGATGATGGAGTGGAGAAGGAATCTGAGGAAGCGCCCGCGTCGACCGAGGAGGAGACGCACACTGCGGAAGGCGAGCCAGAACAGGAGCAGGAAATGGACGGAACGACGGCCGAGGCTGAAGTTGAGGATGCAGAGCCAGAGGTGGAGGGAACGAACATCGACGAGTCGGAAGAGATCCCCGACATTCCTTCGGAGGACGAGGGCGGAAACGTGCAGCCCGAGGAGCAAAGCGAGGGAGGTGCAGAGGGAGGGGAGGAGAAGGTTTTCAAAGGTTTTGGGCCTGGAAGACCTCTCGGCATGATTCCGATCCCGATGGAGGAGTACACGGATGAGAATGGCGAGACGAAGATAAGGGCTAAGGGCGCGGAGTTGATCAATGCTGCTGGGAACAAGGAGGGTGAGGGTGAAGGTGACGAGTGAAAGTGACGGGTCTGGGGTAGTATTGCTGATACCCTCGTTGTGAAGTACTTTCGTTTTTCGTGCCTTTCGAGTCTTGGTCAGAGTAGTGAGGAACACGTCATCTCTCCGGTGTCTGCACGTCTCGGACACCGACTCGTTTCCTCGCTTGTGGGCCGGTCTTCTAGACCGATCAAACTCTTGTTGGAACACTCTTGTGCAATTGGTTTTTTTGTCAGAAAGCCGAATCGGTCCCCACGCTGAGCGCCGACGAGCTTGGACCACAAGCTGACAGAGCGGCGACCGCCATGCCCAGTGACGCTCGGCCCGAATCCTCACCTCTTCTTTTCCTTCCTTACATGCACACGCTCCCCCGCACCCTTCCTTGGTCCAAACACCTCCTCCAACGAACAACTCACACCATGGCCAAAGTCAACGTCCGCACTCCCGACTCGAAGGAATACTTCCCGCACAACACGCCCGCCGTCGGGTCGTTGCTCGACACGAGCGTGTACCCGCAGAACAAGGACGGACCGCTGTTGTTCCAACCGATCAAGATTGGGCCTACGACTTTCAAGAATAGGGTGTTTGTCGCGCCGAGTGAGTTTCTGAAGGTTTGTTGGTAGGGCGAAGAGGGACGGCGAAGCAGAGGGAACACCGAATTCGGAACTCGGTGTGGGTCGGGCACGTGACCTTTGGTTGGTGACAAGGGGAAACAGTTGGGTCGGCAAGAAATTTTCACTGACTGAATACATGATTATAACCTGATGCAGTGTGCCAGTACTCGGCGGAAAGTGGAACGGGTCTGCCGACGACGTGGCACCTCGTTCACCTTGGCGGCTTCGCCGTCCGTGGTGCGGCCACGGTGATCCAGGAAGCAACTTCTGTGCTTCCCAACGGAGGTTTATCTCCAGAGGACCTCGGGTGAGCTTCCACTCCAGTCACTTTCTTTCCTCGATCGCGATCCGACTGACAAGAGCGTTGGTCATCAGGATCTGGTCCGACGCCCACACGGAAGCGTACAAGCCCATCACAGCCTTCATCAAAGCCCAGGGCGCCGTCCCTGGTATCCAACTCGCTCATGGTGGTCGCAAGTCCTCGACTCTCGCACCGTGGGTCGAGGCGCCCATGACGCACCCGGAGGAGGCGGTTGGCCGCTCGTTTGCTCGCCCGGGCGAGGAGAATGGGTGGGAGGATGTTTGGGCGCCGAGTGCGATTCCATTCAAGGGAGGGGCTTATCCTGTAAGCTGCTGCTGTTATTGTGGTTTGAGGGATGAGGTACTGACGTTCGACGCAGGAACCCATCGCGATGAGTTTGGAGGATATCGAGACGTTCAAGAAAGCGTGGGGTGATGCCACTCAACGTGCTGTCGATGCTGGGTTCGAGTTGGTGGAAATTCACTCGGCTCACGGATACATGGTATGTCGAGGCTCTCAATAAAGAAGCAGACGGCCAAACTGACACGTGGTCCCGGTTTACAGCTGCACAACTTCCTTTCGCCGCTCTCGAACCACCGCACGGACAAATACGGTGGATCCCTGTGAGTCTCCAGTGCTGGATCAAAGTCAATCTCAACTAGCTCTAGCTTACTCACTCGACCTCCTCCGTAGCGAGAACCGTCTCCGCCTCCCGCTCGAGATCATCGAGCTCACGCGCCAAATCCTGCCCTCTTCGATCCCCCTCTTCCTCCGCATCTCCGCCACGGACTGGCACCCAGCGGGAGAGAAGAACGAAGCGGGCGAATGGATCAGTTGGGGTCCAGAGCAGAGCGAGGTGTATTTGAAGGAAGCGATCAAGAAAGGGATCGCGCTGATGGATGTTTCGAGTGGTGGGAACGATGTGAACCAGAAGATTACGGTCGGGCCTGGGTACCAGGTTGGTCCCAGTTTTTCTCTTCATGGATTGAAGTAGAGGAAGAGAGGAAGAGGTTGCTGATGGTGTCGTTGATGTGGTGCAGGTGCCGTTCGCCGAGAAGCTGAGGGCTTCGCTGAGTGACGAGGAGAGGATTCCTATTTCGAGGTTCGCATCAGGCATTCGTCTTTCTGCCGAGGCCGTGAAACTGACTTGCTTTACCTGCCAGTGTCGGACTCATCACCTCCGGCAAGCAGGCCGAGGAGATCCTTCAAGCGGGAAAGGCGGACGTGGTTCGTCTCTTGCTCTCTTCCTGGCCATCAAAGCAGAATCTTACCAGATTTCCGACAGATCTCGGTCGCTCGAGAGTTCTTGAGGGACCCGAACTGTGTGTTCAACTGGGCCCAAGAGCTGGATGTCGCCGTAAAGCCTCCAGTGCAGTACGAGCGAGCGTTCACGAGGATGCTGTGAGTGTTGGTGGCTTCAAATGAACTCAGCAGGCTGAGCTGAATACTTTTCGAAACTTTAGTAAACACTGAGTGTAGACCATAGAAGGTTTGAAGGAGTCGATAATTCTTCCTCAAGGTTTGAAGGCAACAAGACTGGTCTAGCTCTTTTTACAACTACGCACATTGCACGAGCAGTCACTTCTGAAAAGGAGAGCTATCCCTTGACTTGGAAGGGAAAGGACGCTCTACAATAAGAGAGACGGCTGTGAGAATAATGGGGGCAACGACAAAATCTGTTTCCCTTTCTTCAACGCAGACCCACGGCAGTGGGTCACTGGAAGCAGCCATTGCCACGTGTTTTTGCCTGTCGTTTGAAGCTCTCACCTTCTCGCGGAAAACTTCGGAAGAGTATGTGCGATCTGTTCTGTGTTCATCAGGTAGAGCTGATGGCGTGAAGGAACGCAAGACCCCTCAAACCGAAGGTGAGACACGCCGACACTTATTTCCGCGCGCGCTTGAGGTGCGAGAGAGCCTCCTACGGTGGCAGATGAAGGCATTACGAGAGAATAAAGCTGAGAATATATTGGAACAAGTGTATTTATTGCACCTATTTACCACAATTCATGGCAGCGAGCAGAAATGCTAGAAAAAAGTTGCCAGCTTGGGGAGGAGAGGCCAGGGGCGGGAGCCGTGCGCGACGCGCCGGGCACAAGCGGGAACGTGTCCCAGCGATCGGTCGCCTGCCGTTGTGCGCCTTTGAGCTGCTCTCTCTTTCTCACCTATTCCCACAACTTCCACTACTTTTCTCACCCCGACCTCCCGTAAGTATCTACACTCGTGCTCCCGTCGAGACACGCCCCCGAATCCCAAGTCTTCGACGCGCCGTGGCCCAAGCCGCAACTTGTCGAGCTCACCTTCGATCCCTTCCATCCACAGCTCCCCGTCCTCCCGCTCCTTCCCTCCCTCCTCCTCCCTCGCACGACCCGTCAAGATGGCTACGAACGGCACCCAGATCACCCCCATCGAGGTCGTGAGTGCTCCTCCCTGCTGCTGCCTCCCGTCGTCGCTCCTCCGTGTCGAGGGCTCGAGCGCGCGCGACCGCGATTGCTGACGAGACGACTCGTTGGGGCGCCGCCCGTTTCTCTCTGCGCCTCGCGCGATAACAGAAACGTATCACTTGTATTGGTGCTGGATATGTCGGTGGTCCCAGTGAGTGTTTGAGCTTGCCTTTGTCGGGTTTGCGCGGGGCGTGGTAGGATGCTGCCAGGTCGCACCAGTCATGAGGGAGGAGGCACGTGCAGATGGGGGGCACGGGAGCTGCTGGACGGGGCGAACATGGTGAGAGAATTGAGGAGGAGGCATGGGAGGAGCTCACACGGTGCTGCACACCTCACACGATGCTCCATCCGTCGTCCCGACCACTCCTTGTCGCGACCCCAAAAAGCCACTTGTACTGCGACCTCTCCGACGCGTCCCCAGACGAGCTAACCCTCCCCGTTTCCGTGCTTGCTCGCGCTTGTGCGATGAAACAGCCTGCACGATGATTGCCGACAAGTGCCCTCACATCATCGTCACCATCGTCGACATCAACGAGGCGCGCATCAACGCGTGGAACTCGGACAAGCTGCCCATCTACGAGCCCGGGTTGGAGGAGGTCGTCTTCAGGAGGAGGGGCAAGAACTTGTTCTTCGACACCGACATCGACAAGGCCATCAAGGAGGCCGACCTTATCTTCGTCAGTGTCAACACCCCCACCAAGAAGTCCGGTGTCGGAGCTGGTTACGCCGCCGATCTTTTGTTAGTACCCCGTCCTTCCATCCACCCCCTTCCTTCCCTCAAGCTGACTTTCCGTACCATTTCCCTCCAGCTACATTGAAGCCTGCACCCGTCGCATCGCCTCGGTCGCCACCTCGTCCAAGATCGTCGTCGAGAAGTCTACCGTCCCCTCCCGCACCGCGTCTTCCATGCGCACCATCCTCGAGGCCAACTCGCGCCCTGGACTCCGCTTCGATATCCTCTCCAACCCCGAGTTCCTCGCTGAGGGTACCGCCATGAAGGACCTCGACAAGCCCGACCGTGTCTTGATTGGATCGCTTGGATCGCCAGAGGCCGTCGCTGCCAGGGAGGCTCTCGTCAACGTGTATGCCAACTGGGTCCCGAGGGAGAAGTGCATCACCACTGGTCTCTGGAGTTCGGAGTTGTCGAAGCTCGTGCGTCCTTTCTTTCCGTTCTTTGGTTGGTTTTGCGAGGGAAAAGGGTAGCTGACACGCGGTGCGTCTTGGATCAACAGGCCGCCAACGCCCTCCTCGCCCAGAGGATCTCCTCCATCAACGCTCTTTCCGCCATCTGTGAGGCTACCGGTGCCGACGTCGACGAGGTCGCTTTCGCTTGCGGCACCGACACCAGGATCGGTCCCAAGTTCCTCAAGGCGTCCGTCGGTTTCGGTGGTGTAAGCTTTAGCCTTCCGTTATCGTAGTGAGGCAAAGGGACTGACTATGGATTGATTCTCGGGGACTGTAGTCGTGCTTCCAGAAGGATCTCCTCAACCTCGTCTACCTTTCCGAGTCGCTCCACCTTCCCGAGGTCGCCGACTACTGGCGCCAGGTGCGTCTTTGTTTCTCATTCCCTTCGAGCCATTAAAAAATGGTGAGCTCATGCGTGATTGGAAACAGGTCACCACCATGAACGAGTACCAGAAGCGCCGTTTCTCTCAGCGCGTCGTCACCTCCCTCTTCAACACCATCACCAACAAGAAGATCGCCGTCCTCGGTTTCGCCTTCAAGAAGGTACGTTCACTCTTCTTAGTACAAGATCAGCTCTTCCCAGTGGCTAACCTTGGAGCAATGATTTTAGGACACCGGAGACACGCGTGAATCGCCCGCCATCACTCTCACCAAGCACTTCCGCGCCGAGAACGCTCAGGTGTCGATCTACGACCCTAAGGTTCCCGAGAACCAGATCTGGATGGACTTGACCGAGCCTGGTGTCGTTGATGACTCTGCTGCTGGTCCGTTAATTTCGTCTTCTAGCTGAAGGTGAGCGGTGCTGACGTGGCGGACGTGCGCGATTGCAGTCAAGAAGCAGGTCACCGTCTGCAAGTCGGCGATGGAGGCTTGCCTTGGCGCTGAGGGTATCGTTGTTGCGACCGAGGTACGTCTCTTTCCGTTCACCTTGGCAGAGTATGTTGTTGACGTCGAAGGGCTTCGCAGTGGGACGAGTTCAAGACCCTCGACTGGCAGGCGATCTACGACTCGATGAAGAAGCCCGCTTTCGTGTTCGATGTTCGTCCTCATCTATTTACACCTACAGAACACCACTATTGACACTCTGATTTCTTCCACAGGGACGACTTATCCTCGACTCCGCGAAGCTCACCAAGATCGGCTTCAAGGTCGAGACCATCGGCAGGGGTGTTTCCGAGTAAACGCCCGCCAGACGGACCTCGCCTCTCCTTCGTTCGCTTTGCAGATACACACAACAACAAAAAACTCTACACTCTACACATACAATGCCCCACTCGTTTTTTACTAGATGTTCTACACCCCTCTCAGTTTTTCAAGAACCACCTCGCTAGTTTTCTCGTTTCGTTGATTCCCCCCCTCTTCGCGCCTTCTTCGATCCGCTTCAACGCAGTCTTTGGATTCGTTCTTCTGTCATACAGCTATGTTTTTCAAGGAAGTTCCAAGCTTTGCCGGGTGGATCATTCGTCTGAGCTCGCTGTTGCGCGGCGAGGGACGCTGGTGCAGCGTCACGCCTTCACCTTACGTTGATACCAGTCCAAGCTCAGTCACCCTGTTGATGAAATAGCTGATATCTCGAAAGGGGATGAATGTCCTCCGTTTCCTCCATCGCCAACACGAGGTGCTTCAAGGTTCCGCGAAACGGAGCAGGAGGGATCCTGGTGCTGGGCCACGAACGGTGAAAGAGGAGGAGGACAGGTTGTTGAAGAAACCGACATCGGTGGCGGGACCGCCTGCGTTGTCGTTCCGCGCATTGGTGGTGCTTAACCCGGGGCAGGACGGGAAGTGACGGCGTACATTGCGGTTCATTACCTCTGTTGATATCATACAATGAGAACACATTTTCATCATGTTGCTCTTACAAGACAGTGAACGGAAATCGCCTTGCCCTCACAAACCCTTACCTAAGCCTCCGCCCTTCGTTCCCATCCTCAACCTCCCCTTCCCCTTCGGACCATTCCTCCCTTTCTCCTTTATATCCACCTCTTCCACCCCTTCACAATCCAATGTATCGGTCGTACGGCGTCGCGCCCTTGAAGCCGAACCGCTGGGTGAGGATTGTGGGCTAGTCGGAGGAGACACGTGGGTGCGCGAGGTTTGTTGACCTTCGCGCCTCCTTTCTGCACCATAATGCCCCTCTATTCAAAGTTCTTGCCTAAAAAAAGAGAAACAGGCGTCCCATACTTCCCTTCTGCACCAATTTGGCCTATTCTTTGCCTTTCACGATCAGCACGAACGTAAAAAGCAGGCCTAGGGCGGTGCGCCCGCGCGTTGTCGCAAGAGTAGAACAAGAAAAAATCAGTTCCGACCGGGGATCGAACCCGGGACCTTGAGATATATAGCAAATTTTGATAGAATATTGCAATCTCACGCTCTACCACTGGGCCATCGAAACGGTCACGTGACCACCCGGGTGTTTTTTGTCATACAGTTGGTTTACGGTCAAAAATGGCCGAATTTAGCCCTGTGCCCCTTCTCTTCCTTATGGAGCCCTTTTGATGAGGTGTTAGGTACAAGAAAAAGATACAAAAATGCATTTGCGGTTAGACCGCGCGCGCGAGAAGAACGCCCCCGCTGTGTATAGTGCCATGGGATAAGGGTGTGGAGTCGGCAAACCAAACATCTTGGATGCACATGCATAGTAAAAGCCTTGTACACTGTACATCAAAGCATTTTTGCAAGAGACGAAAGCGGAGAAGCGGCACACAAAAAGACTTGGCTCCGGAAGGAGGCGGTGCGGTCGAAAGGACGAGACTGAGAGCAGAGACGGCGTCCACTCTCACTTCAATTCGGTGGGAAAGACAAGTCGGTGAGTTTTGATTGACGAAGTATGGCTTTCTAGTATGACTGTCGGCCGAAGCCACGTTCTGCACTCCATAGCTGGCCAAAGTCGTCTTGCAGAGGACTCTGAAACGAAGGGAGCAGACCGTAGGTTAGGGGGATTCAGGACAAAAATTAACTTGCTGTCAACGCTGGCCAGTTCTAGGCTCACAACATTGTCATCGACGTTGAGCTGGCCACGTATCAAAGGATCGCGCGGCTGTGTCCGTTGACGGGCGTTCGACTTCGTGAAAACTTGCCTCGCGTCCCTTGGTTCCCTTCCCCACCCTGTCGCCAACTCGTAAGTCTCGCTCCCTGCTCGTGATGATGGAAGTTTGGGAGGACACGACGACTGGCAGCAGACACAAATAGTATCTAAAGGATTACACCAACTGATGACGAGTCCGAGGGGGCGGTGGCCCTCCCCTGCGCGGGGAGAAGCTGACCCCCATTCTTGAAGGGATACGATCAGGCTACCTAACAATTAATGACACTATATACTTCTTTGTGTCTGCTGCCTGGATTGCTACAACTCCATCACCCATGAACGCGAGCGACAGAGCGCTGACTTTTCTTCGCTTCCTTCCTCCGTTGTTCGGAAACGAATAGGTGCTCGCAGAGGCAGAAGAACGACGACAACATGGCACCGACATTGCCTAGCTACTCGACGGCATCGCAGTACCCCGACTCGGACGACGACGACACCGTTTCGACCACCTCGACCGCGCTGCCCTACACCATCCTCGCCTACCCGGACGGCCCTGTCGCCTCGACTTCGACGCTCACTTTCAGGGATTCCAAGATTGGTGGCCTACCTGTTCGTTCATGTCCTTGACTGTCAAACGCGAGGACCGTCGCTGACCAGGAGGAAAATTTACCCTTGCGCGCGTCCAGGTCTTTCCGCCAGCCGCCATCAAGCCCGAGCCGTCAGCATCTCACTGCACGCTTTGCGGGAAGGAGACGCCGCTACTGGTGCAGGTGTACTGCCCGTTCGAGGACTCGGAGCTCGAGCGAGTCGTCTACGTCTGGGCGTGCACCGCGAGCGACTGTCGCGGCAAGGATGGCAGCGTGAGGGCGTGGAGAGCGAGCTGGCTGGGTGAGGTCGTTGACGAAGAGCAGGAGGAGGAGAAGGAGGAGAGCAAGGCGCCAGTGTCAAAGGCGGGAGGAGGGGGAGGATTGGGAAACCTCATCTTCGGAGGGGGAGTACCGGCGGGCGCGGGTCATTCCGCTGGAGGTCTCTTCGCTGGCGACAGCAGTGCTGTCAATGCGAACCCATTCTCAACATCATCTACGTCCCTGAATCCGTTCGCGGCGGCCTCGTCAAATCCCTTTGGTCCCGTTCCAACGCCTGCCGCCAGCGCAAACCCCTTCGCGGCGGCCAACCCGTTCCTCCCTCCCGCTCCAGCGGCGGCGGCGACACCAGCCAACCCATTTGTTACCCCAGCCCCTTCGCCCCCTTCTACCATTCCCAGTCCTTCGGCGCCCTCCCCCGCTGCCTCCAAGTCATCAGCGATGAGCTCCCTCCTCGCCTCCATGTCGCTCTCCTCCCCTCCCCCAATCCCCGACTCGCCGCCCTTCGACTCGTCCTTCCTTCCTTCCACCGTTTCCGAACCTACTACAATCCTCGAAGCCGCACCGACGCCCGTCGTCTGGCCTTCGTCCCATCCCTCCTTCCCTCCTCAGTACCTCACGACGGCTTATGAGCCCGCCGCACCCGCCGCCTCTTCTTCGAAATCAAAAGGAGCGAAACGCCTTGATGATGGACTGGGTCATCTCGACGAGGGGAAGCACAGGGAAGGGAAAGGGTCGGGCGGCCGCGCGTCGTCGTCGACGTCCGGAGGTGCTGAAGGAGGAGACGGCTGGGGCAAGGAAGGGTACGAGGTGCAGAAGCTTGCGGGGGTGGATGAGGTGTTCTTGAAGTTCCAAGAGAGGGTCGTGAGGGGTGGTGGGAACCAGGTGCTGAGGTTCGTTGCGCTTTCCCGATCCATGCCTGCTCACAAGAGCGCTGACGTGTTTCTTCTCGCGCACAGATACGAGCACTGTGGAACCCCTCTTCCCTTCTCCGCCAAAACTTCCTTCTTCAAGAAGATCTTTAGCGTCGAGGGAGAGGATGTTGAAGGCGTCGGCAAGTACGACCAGACCCGCGTCCCTCGGTGCAAGCACTGCGGCGAGGAAAGCGTGTACGAGCTTCAGCTCATGCCGGGGTTGGTCGGAGTCGTTAACAAGCTCGCCGCGAAAAAGAGCGGAGGAGCTGAGAAGGGGAAGGCTGCTGCTGCTGCCGGAGCGGGTGGATTGAAGGAGCTTGAGGGCGAGACGGCATTGGATTTCGCGACGGTCATGGTGTTCAGTTGTTTCTTGGAGTGTTGTGATGACGATAGGGTCGGGTGGAAGGAGGAGACGGTGATGATTGAGGTTGAGCAGGATTAGTTTCTTTGGTTTGAAGTGGTGCCAATCGTGTTGTTTCTACCACATCTTCGCTCTACGCCGCTTTTCCAATGTCAGCTCCGAAAGTACGGTCTCCCTCGGCTCAAGAACGGCTCCAAGGATATCAGTCATAGCACGAAGAGTCGAATACGTCGACCTTTACAGCGCAACCGTGTCACGTGACCCTAAGCGTTTCCTGACCCTCGAGCGTTTTCGAGGGTTCTGCCCTGCTGCCTTGCGGTTCCTCGTGAACCTGCATGCTCCAACCTGCGCAACAAGCTCAGATTTACGAGTCTCCATAAGTGGGTGATCATGGATTAAAGTACAGGAGACGACACACGTCGTCAAACTCTCAAGACTTTCTCGCAACACGTATGGAAGAAGTAAACTGTAGGGCTTCATTCATAACGAGATCGACGTCTCAAGGCTTTTTAATAATAGACTACTAGAACTGCCTTCGTCCTCCCCTCCCAATCACTCCCGGCATATTCTGCACCGGCGGGCTGAACGCTCCATTGTACGATTGAGGGTGAGTCGGGTACGGTGAGTGCGGGTGGTGCGGCGGCGCTGGCGAAGCGACGCCGGTCGAATAGCCAGAGTACGCCTGCTGGCGAGCGTCTCCGAACTGGTCCGCGATGCGGTACGGCGTCTGCTGAGGGGCGAGGTAGGGAGACTGCTGGTGGTAGCCTCCTCGGTTGTGCGTGTTGCCGCCGACGGCGCCGTAGGCGTTTCCACTGCCACCGATCGCGCCGTAGCCGTAGTTGGCGATGAGGGCGGGGTTGGTGATTCCCGGTGCGGCAGGACGGTAGCTGGGGAAGAGCGGTTGAGGAGTAGGCGAAAGGGGAGAGTTGAAGAGCGATTGCGGGTAGCCCTGGTGTTGGGCCTGCATCGGGTTCGTGTAGCCGCTCATGGTCTGAGGAGGCATGGAAAAGGACGGGTACTGCTGGGACTGGCCGTACTGCGATCCTTGAAGGTTCGAAGGCACGTTGGGGGAGAGGAAGGGCTGGGAGAAGCTCGATGGAAGGGGTGCTGGAGGAGGCAGCTCACGGGAGACGGTTGGGAGCCTTGAAGAGTAGAGCGACGCTGGCAGCGACTGAGCCTCCTGGTAGGACGAGAACGATGGAGCTGCGGCTCGAAGGCGAGCATGGTCCTTGGATGGGGCCTTGAGATCATCGTGCTTGCCCTCCTCCGTCGAGCCCTCGTCCTCTGACTTGAGATCGGCCACAGACGACGGGATCGCGGCGGCGGGGAAGTCGTCAGGGTCGATGATGCCCTGCAGCGAATTCTCCGGCTTCGCACCACTGAGACTGATCGAACGACTGTGCACGGGAGCGTCGGTCGCGGCGGGAGCCCAGACGGAAGGAGCAGCGGGGTTGAGGACGGAAAGACCGAGAGGCGACTTGGCTGACCACGATCCAGGTGAAGGAGGAGCCAAGGTCTGGCTTTGGCTTGGAGTAGGAACGTCGAGGTTGTCGAACGGAGTTGACGCGACCTCCTGGAAAGACAAGCGGAGAACCGTTAGTTCAACTCGAAGGGTCGGACTGAAGTCAAAACTCACGTTTGACGGCGTCGTGCGACCATCGTCTCCTGGCGCAGCTAGCGACTTTTTCGGCGTCATCTCGACGACCTCCCCATCAAGCTCCTTCGTCACCATGAACGGCCCCGACGTCTCCGACGAAACAGCTTTCTCCTCAGGAGCGGCGGTGACCACCTCGCTCGGCGACGAAGTTCCTGGGCGGTAGAACGCGATGCTCGAACCGACAGGAAGCTTTGACTTGAGCGAGCTGGGTCGAACGGGTCCAAGATCAAACAGAGCGGCAGCGTCGGGCGCGGTCGTCGCGTTCAACTCGACCTCTTTGGCTTTCGCCAGCGCATCCGCTTCACGAATCGCCGCTCCAGCACCACTTTCGACACGGCCCCACGAGTCGTCGCGCTCCATCGAGGTTTTTCGAGTAATCCGCCGAGTGGGAACTTTAATCGGCGTAATGACGACCCCCTTGTGGAAGGATTTTGGGAAGAAGAGGTCGTCACGAGAGAGCGTGCGAGTCGACAAGCCTCGAATAGGTGGCTGCCACGATAGGATGTCGAGCGGACTTGCGGTGTGAATCGTCGGCATCTTGAAAAAGGCGTGGATGAGCGCTGCTTTGGCCGGAGGACGAGCGGGGTGGGCGGGAAGCGTGATTGAGTAGGCCCTCCACGCCGGCGGTGGCGAAGGCGATCGTTCCACTCGGCTCGTTTCGAACATCTGCGGCGGCTCGCGGCTCTCAAGCACGGGAGCTGGACGAACCGGCTGCCGAGGGTTCACTCGACCTCGAGGTGCCGCAGGAATCGGTCGCTGGCCACCGACGGGCGGCTGAGAGGGTGTTGGTGGAGCGCTTGGTGCGGCGACAGGAGCCTGCGCCTGGGCTGACGGAGATGCCGTGCCGTGGACGAGAGTTTTTGTCGGCAGTTTGACGGTCATAGTTGGGGGAGAAGTCGGCAATGGAGCGGCAGGAGTCGAAGCGACCGACGTGGCCTGAGAGGGGTCAGCCTCCTTACCCATCACTCCCTTGATCTTCAACATGACGTTGTCGAACTCGGAGAGCTGAGGAACCTTCTTGAACGGCTTGAGGGCTGCTGGGGCGGGAGGGTTCGACGTCTTGCGTGGTTGAGAGGTCGCACTTGCGGTGGGCGGCGAAGCCTTGAGGATCGTCGTTGGCGTCGGTGTTGGCGTAGGCTCGACATTGATGGCGACTGGCTTCGACTCAACTTCGGCTGGGGCCTGAACGGCCGCCGAAGGAGCTGGAACGGGTGCCGGCTCTTGCGAAGTCGCAAGGTGGGGAGGAGGTTGACGTGGCGCTGCCGAAGGAGGTTGGGTAGCGGAGGCAGGAGCAGGTGGTCGCGGTGCTGGCTCTGGGCGTCTCCAGACTCGGCTGTCTGGTGGTGGCGCCGGCTTGGCAGTAGTAATTGGGGGAGGAGGAGCAGGCGCAGCACGAGGTCCCGAAGGAGGAACGGCGGCTGAAGTCGAAGGGGAGACGGCGGGCTCAGCAGGGGCGACGGGTTTTGTGAGGATGGCGGAGGGAGTCGGTTTGGGTGCAGAACGTGTGGCGTCGCGAGAAAGGATCTGAGTCGGCTCTGGCTTGGCTGCTGGAGCGATATGCGCGGGGCCCGGAGGTGCGGCCACGGGCAAGGGGCGACGCCAGGACGACTCTACTCGTTCGGGGGCGACGCCGTTGGCGGAAGGACGTCTGGCCTCTGCCGACGGTGCTGGAGCCGCTGCCGCCTTTGCTGCTTCTGCTGCGAGTCGGGCCTTCTCCTCAAGCTCGGCCGCCTTCTTCTTTGCGCGCTCGATTCGTTCTTGATTCGCCTTCTCCTCCTCCTGCCTTCGGAGCTTGGCCTTCTCCGCCGCAGCGTGCATCGTCTCTTTGGTGAGAGCGTTGAGGTCTAGTTCCGGTGCTGGAGGAGAGACTGGCGTCGGCTGAACAAGGGCGGGCGCTGGAGCTGGAGGTGGAGGAGCGGTGGTGGATGGAGGAGCCTGCGAAGGTGGCGGCGGCGGAGGCTGGACCAGAGCCGACCGTGCAGGAGGATGATCCTGTCTTGGGATAGCAGCAGCTGCGAGGTGAGGAGGCAGCTGTCGACCTCCCTGCTCGATGCCCGTCGGCCTGGCGGACGTCTCAACACTCGGCCTGCGACCCTTGTGCTCGATGCTCGCTCTTCGCGGCGCGGCCGCACCCCCCGTTCCACCATCCCTCCAGTCGTTCCCTCGACCCCAAGCATCTCGTGGCGGCAGAGGCGCCGTGCCGAGTCTCGGCGACGTGATCGACTCCCTCCTACCATGCGGCGCTCGATCCAAGTGCGGCGGGTGGTCGACTCCAGCTCGGTTCGCAGACGGCGGCGGAGAGATGACGGGCTTGGCGGGAAGGTGTTGCTCGTGCGTGAGGATCGCACCAGTGCTGGGAGACGCCTTGGTTCCCGAGTGAGGCTCGAACCTGCCGAGTCGCTCGTTGAAGAGGTTCTTCGCCTCGGGCTGACGTTTCGGCCACGTGCGGTCGTAGTCGTCCTTGAACCTCTCCTCTCGACTCGGCTCGGGGATGACTTCGCCAGGAGCGAGGGGAGCTTCGAGTGTCGCAAGGTCAGAGGGGTGGGGCTCGACAAGCTCCTCGCTCGCAGCGGCGAGGGCGGCAGGGTCCGTCTCGATCTTGTACTGCGTTCCGTCTCCGAACTCGATAGTCTCGTCCAGAAAATCGCTGTCCTCGTCGCCCATCTGAACAACACAACGATTGGATGTTAGTGTGACCTTCGAAATTGGGCTTCCATTAAGAGTAGGAGCAACGCACCTCGTCCCAATGACTCGCATTCGGGTCCAAGTGAATCCCTCGGAATGCGTCCAAGTTCTCGAGCAGGTGAGCATTGGCAGCCGCCGAAGCAGCCGCACGAGCCTGAACCGCCCTATCACGGGACTGCATCTGCTCCATAAGAGCAGCTGCTCGGAGTTGCTTGGCTGTGTAACACGAGCGAACGCGACCGTTAGCTTTCTCCTTCCCAACCCTCGGCCGCACCCCCCACCACCACCCGCCACAAGAGGAAGTGTCAAGAAATCGAATGCTCACCTTGCATGGCCTCAGCTGCCGTCGGAAAGTCTCCACCAAAGTTCACGCCTCCTCCTCCAGGTCCATGCGAGGACGACCTCGCGCCCCAAACCGCTCCACCCTTCGCCCTATTCTGACCAAACGCGCTGCCGCTGCCACCGCGATCAAACGCCCCAGCAGCTCTCGCCGCTTCCTGTTGAGTCGGCAGCGAGCCCCGTTGAGCGTCACCGCTCGCACCAGCCGGAGTCTTGTTCCACCCCGTGATGCCTGGTCCTGCCTGCGTCGTCGTGAGGGAGACGGAGGTTGACGCGGAGATCTTCCCGGTGAAGAGACGAGGGTGGGACGTAGATACTGGAGCTTGCAATGGTGGTGTAGCGTGTCGAGCTATTCATGCGAGAATGCGATTAAGGGCGCGTTAGCTAGCTCTCGTTGCCGTCGCTTCCATGCAGTGGAGCCGAGACGCGTGCACGAGAAGAGAAGTGGAGGAGGACGCACGAATGGTAGCCTTGGCTTCAGGCTTTGCTTTCTCTCCAGCCTTCTCGAGGAACTTCTTGTTGACGGACAGACTGCTCGTGAACTTCTTGGGCGCTCCCCCTGGCGCCGGCGAGACGGACGGCGCGGGTGGTGCGAGCGTTGCTGCTGGTGCTGGCGACGGTGTCGGTGCCGGTGCTGTCGCTGCTCCTTCTGCTGGTAGCTCAGTCGATGCAGAAGCTTCTTCGCCAGTCGCTGGCGGCTTCGTCTCGTCCGTCGGTGCTCCGGGCTCAGCCCTGGAAGGAGCACCGTCCACTGGCTGACTCGCGTCGTCGCCAGCTGTGGTGGCCTCGCCACCGTTCGCACCACCATCTTCACCATTCTGGACTTCCTTCGACTCTGTCTCTGAAGCGAGCTTGCTCTCGCCCGTCGCGACGACACCAGGGACCACACTCGTCCCTTCCACCGCATCCCCCCCTGGCGCTTCTCCTCCACTCGCAACGCTCTCGCCGCTATTCGCTGCCACCTCATCCGAATCTCCTGATAGCAAAGGCACTTCGGGGACTGCAGAGACCGGGGACGGCGACGACGAGGGGGCGTCCGAAGGCGCGGAGGGAGTGGCGAGCGACGCTACCTCGCTCGCGACGGGCTGGGACGACGCCTGGAGGGGATCATCTTGCATGCCCGTTGGGGGTATAATGAGACGAAGCGACGAAACGGGGAGGGGTGGGAGGTGGGAGAAGAGGGTCCCTTGAATGGAGAAGGTGGATGCAGCACAAACAGATGCCCAAAGGAGCGCATTGGGCCAAGCGGCTTCGAAGCGGGCCTTCGCCCGGCCTCAACTCTTCGACTTTGACATTGTTGTTGTTCAACACCGTCAATACGCTTGTACGAGCCGTCACTTCTTCTTGAGATTCTGTATTGTTACACGAAGATGATGCAAAACTAGGACTCTCCCCAAAACGAACTAAACTAGAGCTAAATAAAAACGAGAGAGGAACGGAGGGAAGGGAGGGGGTGATGTGGTGCTGCCAAAGTGTCGGAACTGGAAGCGAACGCAGACAAAGATGCCTTGAGAGCCGTGACTTTGAAACGCTACAGACGATTGCTTCCCTCAAACGACGCGAGCGGCAGCGGCAGCAACCGCCGCACTCTCGTCAACGGCAGCCTTCTCCTCCGCCTGCTGCTTCAGCTCCTCCTCCGTGGGGGGAGGGGCATTGGCGAGTGCTTGCTGAGCTGCCTCACGAGCCTTCGAGATGGCGATCGACTATGGAATATGCGTGTGAGCGAGCAAGAAATCGGGTGATCAGGTGAAACGTGGTCGTACCTGAGCGTGCATCCGAGTGTCGACTGTCGTACCGCCATGAAGTCAGTTGGCTGCACCCAGCAACCGGAAAAAGAAATAAACGCACTGTACTCCTTGCCCAAAATCTCGGTTCCCTTCCTCAGCACGTCAACCATAAAGTCCTCGACCCACTCGTTCTGCTCAAATGGCACATCGAGCCACACGCCCGGGATCGACTGCGAGATGGTGTGGTGGGTGATCTTGTGCGTCGGGTCTTGCAGCAAGAAGAGGAAGAAGAGCTGAGTCGTGCCCTCGACGTTGGGAAGTGAGGGGAGGGGCGCAAGGATTGGCTGGATGCGGATGTAGAGAGGGCAGGTCGTGACGGGGACGGTGAGGGAGGATGCAGATTCGGTCGGCTCGGAGGGCTTGTATGTCGTCTTGATCAGCTCGTCTACGTTGGCCTGCGCGCGGGAAGATGACGAAGAACACGGTGCGTCAGCTGATGATAGAAAGAGGAAAGGGGAGGTGGGGGAGGGTCGAGCGTACAGCAGCTAGCTTCCACCCAGCGTCGAATCCCTCGACAGCGTTCAAGTTGCGGTCGTCGGGGTCGTCCGACGTGTCCCTCGGCTGGTCCTCAGAGCCCTTGTTGACGATGAGCGTGCCGCCCTCAATCTGCTCCATAATCTTATCGCAGCAAGCACAGTCGCACGCGAGGTGGGGGAGAGGTGGCGCGTCAGTTTACGCCTATCTTATCGCTTCACGCGTGTCGAGCAAAGGAATAGAGCGAACCTTGGCTAAACCGTTGTAAACAAGGGTCTCCACACCGTCGTACCCGATCATGTCGTGCGAGAGCGACACCTGAATGACCTCGTGCTCGGCGATGGGTGGCGCAACCGCGTTCAACAGATCCGTGAGAGACCGCAGGGTCTGACTCTTGAGGTCGTTGCCTATAGAGCAGGTACCACATTAAAGTCAGCTGCAATTCCTCACCCACCAGATCAAGAGAGCGACGACACTCACCGAGCTGATCAAGCTGCACGCCTTTGGCGTAGTTGACGACGCCCTCGCTCCATTTCTTGGCCTGCTCATTCTCCCCGAGCGCCTTCATCAACCCTCCACCCAAGTTGCCCGCCACACCCGTCAGCCCGGCGGCGTTGGTCTTGACCTGCTCCTCCGCGACTGTCCTGGCTTGCTGAACAACGTTGCTCGCTTGCGCGACGACGCTGCTCGCCTGGTTCCACATCGAGCTCCATCCCCATCCTGCACCAGCCTGCTCCTCTGCAGCAGCAGTCGTGGCTGGAGCTGAAGCAGCAGCCGAAGTCGAAGCGGTCGCAGGGCTGGGCGAGTCGGGACCAGGGACGCCCGTACGGGAGCGGGTGCTCTCGCCGCTCTTGCGCTGGGAGGGCGACGACGGGACGGGGGTGGCCATGTTGGAGCGAGAAGCCGAGCGAGAGAGGACGCCTACGGCCGGCTTCTTGCCAAGCAACGAGTCGGGCTTGACGGGAGCGGTGGGGGTCGAGGAGCGCTACAGGCGAGAGGAGGTACACGAAACGTGACGAGAGGCGTCAGTGTCCCGCGCCTAGCATTGCCCGTGCGACCTGCTCCTCTTCAGAAATGCACAGCGAAGATTTACCTGAGTGATTTCGTCCAAAAAGTCGAGGACGGACTGGGCTTCCTCTGCGTTGGTGACGGTGGGGACGGACGGGATGGGCGCGGCATGGGTGGGCGTTGCGGCAGCGCCTGTAGCGGCGGGCGCGTCCTGCTTTGGCGTCGATGCTGAGGCTGGGGTGGTGCGAGCTGGCGGTGGTGGGGACGAGTAGCTGTCGAGCGAGTCGAGGAACTGGAGCACGTCCTCCCTGTGGGTCGCGAGCGAGGACGCAGAAGGTGAGCGTTGAGTGAGCTCGCTCGAGCGAGCCAGCGGGCATGTGTAGACTCACCTCGAGCTCCTGGGCTTCTCGGGCGTCGGTTTGCTGGCCATCGTGCTGGGTTGTCCCTACAAAGTAGTGCAAGAAATGCCGGAAAAGTCGCGATGCGAGAGGGCAGAAGGCGGGCCTGAGGACGAACACGCGCGCTCCAGAAAAATCCCGAACTTCGATGACCCCGACTCCCCCACAAAGCCCGGGATGGACACGTGTCCCAAAATCACTCGCGTGCTGATGTGAGCGCCGGTGTTTACCCGTCGCCAAGCACCGTGGGCGGGTCTTCCTCCTCCCTCTACCTCGCACTTCTCGCACGAATTTCATTCTAGACATGTCTGGACCATTCATCAACGTCGGGAACCCCAACTCGAAGGAATACTTCCCCTTCGCCGATCCGCCCGTCGGCTCGATCCTCCCGACCGCCGACTTCCCCAAGAACGAGAACGTCCCGCTGCTGTTCACGCCGCTCAAGATTCGCGGCATTGAGTTCAAAAATCGTGTATTTGTCGGCCCCAGTACGTCTGCCACAGCCGGCCCCTGATCCAGCGAGAGAGGAGGAAACGCCGGCGCTGACTGAACACTCTCCGTGGACTTGCGATCCACACGACAGTGTGCCAGTACTCTGCCGAGTCGGGCTCAGGAATCCCCACTTCCTGGCACTTGGTCCACCTCGGGGCCATCGCTGTTCGTGGAGCAGCGTTGACCATGGCCGAAGCGACTTCGGTATTGCCCAATGGCCGCATCAGTCCGGAGGACCTGGGGTGAGCTTGTTAAGATTATATGACAAGTTGATCCAAACACTGACACTGACTTTCTACCGCAGAATTTGGTCCGACGCTCACACGGAAGCCTTCAAGCCCATCACCGCCTTCATCAAAGCCCAAGGCTCCGTCCCTGCCATCCAGCTCGCCCACGCCGGTCGCAAAGCCAGCACTTTCGCACCTTGGGTCTCTGCTCCTATCTCCAAGCCTGGTGTCAACTCTGGTGGAAGGCAGGCGGCGAAGGAGGGCGCAGAGAATGGATGGACTGTCATCGCTCCGAGTGCGGTCAGCTTCCACGACGGGTCGTTCCCTGTGAGTCTACCCTTGCCATTCTTGTTTGCGTCAGGCCCTGAAAAGATGTCGTGAAAAAGGTCAGGGCACTGTGCTGACCATGTTCCGCCAACTTCCGTATCTACAGGATCCCGTTGAAATGAGCCTGGATGATATCGAGTCCTTCAAGAAAGCTTGGGGCGATGCTGTTCGTCGCTCAGTCGAGGCTGGATTTGAAGTCGTTGAGATCCATGGTGCGCATGGATATTTGGTGAGCCCACAACCCTTTCCTGGAACCTAGCTTTCATGACCCTCCTAACACGTGTTTCGACGCAGATGCACCAATTCCTCTCGCCCCTCTCTAACAAGCGTACTGACAAGTATGGTGGCTCCCTGTAAGCTCTTTGTACTCCCATTTCTCCAAGTCTTTTAGATCTCCTTTCGCTAAACCTCTTCCCACCCCCATCAGCGAGAACCGCATGCGTCTCCCCCTCGAGATCGTGTCTCTCACCCGCTCCCTCCTTCCCGACTCTCACCCGCTCTTCATCCGCATCTCCGCTACGGACTGGTACGCGGACGGCGAGCAGAACGAAGCAGGCGAATGGATCAGCTGGGGTCCAGAGCAGAGCGCTGTGTTCCTCCAGGAGTGTATCAAGGCTGGTGCGGATTTGATGGATGTTAGTACGGGTGGCAACTGGGTTGGTCAAAAGATTGTTTTAGGTCCTGGGTACCAGGTGAGTGATTGTGGGATGGGTTGAGCTGAAGGGAAGGAAGGCGAAAAGAGGGCTGACGTGGTGTGTGGCGCGCACAGGTTCCGTTCGCGGAGAAGCTCAGAGTGTCTATGGAAGGGGCGGATAAGAAGATCCCTATCTCTAGGTTTGCCGGTTTGTTTCAAGATCGTGCAATCCGTTGACTGACCATCGCCACACTTCTGCAGTGTCGGGCTCATCACCTCAGGCAAGCAGGCTGAGGAGATCCTTCAGAGTGGGAAGGCTGATATCGTGTGTCTCGTCTCTTTCTTTTGATCTCTCCACTAATCGATGCGATGGCTGAGCTCATCACTAACTTACTATTCTCATCACAGATCAGCATCGCTCGTGAACTCCTTCGCAATGGTGGGTTCCTTTCCCTCACGCCGGCGCTGGTGACAAAGCTAATCTCGCTCTCGATCAGTGGACTGCATCTATGACTGGGCTCAGGAGCTCGGAGTTGCCATCAAGCCCCCGATGCAATACGAGAGGGCCTACTCGAGGATGCTGTGAGCCTCTACTTCCACCTCAGTTGTGAATGCGTGCGTGCTGACGTGGGTTTTTAGTGCGTGGCAGGACTATCGTTAGACGTGGGAGCACAAAGTGCAGAGATATAACGTACGGTCTTTGATAGATGAGGCTCTTGATGTACTGAAGAAATCGTCATGATGGTCGAAACAAAGTCACCATTGCCGCGTCAAACGAGTCGAGTAGCGAGGAGCAAAGGGGTTGAGCGAGTTCAAATGGGATTGTACAGAGTGGGCATTATGCTTCAGCGGCTTTGTCACTTCTTCTAAGCTCCTCGGATATTTACGAAAGGGGTCAATGAGCATGAACCACCAAACGACGGCCAGCACGTGACCCGCAGGCTTGCTGATGAATCCGGGGGTTTCACGGATACCGCAGGCGCTCTTTGTCACTTCGCTTCCTCCTCTTCCTCCTCCCTTTACCTGCCATCCTCATCAATGTCTGCCACGGCTCCTTTGATCAACCACCGTACGCCTGGCGCCCTAGAATACTTCCCTCATGCCGATCCGCCCGTCGGAAGCCTGCTGCCGGCGTCCGACTTCCCGAAAAACGCCAATGTTCCTTTGCTCTACTCGCCTATAACCATTCGCGGAATAACGTTCAAAAACAGGGTTTTCTTGGCTCCGAGTCTGTCGTGCTTTCTTCCTCTGCGATCTTCGCCACGACAGCTTTGTGCTGACGGAAGAACAACGGCGACCAGTGTGCACGTACTCGGCGGAAACAGGCACTGGACTTCCTACAAGCTTCCATCTGATACATTATGGAGCATTTGCCATGCGTGGCCCAGCATGCGTGATGATGGAGGCAGTACACGTCGTGCCGGAAGGCCGCGTGTCTCCAGAGTGTCTTGGGTACGTAACCTATTCTCATGTCCCGTCACCTCAGAATCAGTGATTAGGAAATGCTGAAGCTGCTCCCTGTAAGACTATGGTCGGACGAGCAAATGGAAGCCTTCAAGCCCATCGTCGAGGTCATCAAAGCGCAAGGCTCGATACCCGGGATTCAGCTCGCCCACGCCGGAAGGAAGTCATCGAACCTTGTGCCGTGGCTCAAGAATCCTCTTTCCAAGCCTGGAGTGAAAGCAGGGAGGTCGGTAGCGCACAAGGGTGAGGAGGGAGGTTGGGACGTATATGGGCCCAGTGAGACGCCGTTTGAGGAGGGGACGTACGCGGTACGTGGTTCCACACCTGTGGCCCTACCGATGTGCTTCAAAAATGAAGAAGAAGCTGCAGCTGCAGCAGGCAGGGTTTTGTAAACTGCTAGCTGACTTCCTCGCTTCTTTCAATGCTCACAGACGCCCACAGCGATGACTCTGGAAGATATTGAATCGTTCAAAACAACTTGGGCGGCTTCTGTTTGTCGAGCCGTACAAGCTGGGTTCCAAGTGGTCGAGATACACGCTGCTCATGGTAACCTCGTAAGAACTCTTCCCTGTCACTCCTCACTTGAAGGCTTCACGCTTCTGACACGTGTCACCCCCCCCCCCCCCCCGCCTGCAGCTCCATCAATTCCTCTCGCCGTTATGTAACTTGCGGTCAGACAAATATGGGAAATCTCTGTAGCTGATTCTTTGCCCCAAGCTTCGCTCTCCTTCACACTCACTGACCAAGCCACCTCTTCTAGCGAAAACCGACTCCGCCTCCCACTCGAGATCATTGCTCTCACCCGTAACCTCCTCCCTCCCACCTTGGCCCTCTTTGTTCGGATCTCAGCTACGGACTGGTATTCCGATGGTGAGAAGAACGAGGACGGGGAGTGGATCTCCTGGGGACCTGAGCAGAGCGAGGTGTTCCTGAAGGAGGCGATCGAAGTCGGCGCGGATTTGTTGGATGTCAGTACCGGTGGAGGCTATGTGAAGCAGAGTGTGAAGTCTAATCCCGGGTATCAGGTGAGTCTTTATTTCTACTTACTCTGGCAGGCAAAGCATTCGAAATGGCGCTGACTTGTGGTCTGAGCTGTGCAGGTGCCTTTCGCAGAACGGTTGAGAAAAGCGCTTCCCACCAAAGACAGCGTTGCTGTCGCAACGTGAGTTCTTTTCCAGTCGTACTATACTTGAGCTGAATCTGAATCCCATCAGCGCCGGCTTAATTGTCTCGGGCCAGCAAGCAGAAGACATTCTGCAAAACGGGCAGGCGGACATCGTACGCCCTTCAGCTCTCTGCTTCCTGAGCTTTGAATTGATCGTGTGGCTGCTCAGATTAATGTTGGACGAGAATTTCTCCGAAACGGGGACTTGGTATTCGACTGGGCTCAACAGCTAGGCGTTGCTGTCCGACCTCCACTTCAATACGAGCGAGCGTACACTAGAATGCTGTGTGTCGCTCTTCCTTCTCAGAGAAAAGTCTCACGACTGACACACTGTATGCTTCAGTTCTTGAAGAGTGAAAAGATTTCATATCTCTAGTACCACTGCGAATGGGCGTGCCAATGAGCGTGCGAGCGATTTGAGGGTAACGAGCGGGCAAACCAGGCCACGGGTTGCTAGTAAAACAACAAGGCTGAAGATTTCGAAACAGAGAGTGAAGCAACAAATTGAAAAACTGGAAAAGCGGTAAAGCGATAGGACGAATGGTGAAAGCTCTTCAACACGTGTCCTCCTTTCGCCCCGTCACTTGAAGTGCTCCTCCGGGGTGTAGAACGTGATCCCAATGTTTTTCGCCATCCCTAGCAATCGCAGGATTTGGACGCTCGTCAGCTTGGCGAGCTGTGGAGTGTGAAATACGGAAAGTGATGGACGCACCCTTGTCCCCAGATCCATGATCCGCGGGTCGGCCAGCGGCGTCTCCGACGTAGAACGACTGTTCGCGATCTGCGAGACAAGATCAGTCACGATCAACGTATTTCCTGGAGCAGCAAAGCTACAGGAGATAAAGGTAGGACGCACCGACTTTGAGGCCTCCATTGTACTCCTTCTCAAACAAGTCAAACATCCCTGTGCCGGGCTTGTAGTACTCGCTGTCCTTCTTCCTTGCTGCAAAGAATTGGACTGGGATGCCGAGGTCTGCATTGATCAAGGTGTGGGAAAGCGATGGGATCTAGAGGAGGGAGCGTAGACAGACCTTGGAGCACGACGGGCATCTTGGCCTTCACGTCCTGGACTTTCTTCGGGTTCTCGCCTCGCCAAGCCTGATTCGAGAAGATGGCGATCGAGTATCTACAAGATCATGTCATAGCACAAATTAGTCAGCTCCCCCTCAGGTGGCACTTCCTCCCACCCGTACCACACCACACAACCTGACGCGCGGACTCACCCTTTGTCGTGGTAGCTCCTGACGACGTCCTTGACCTTGTCGTTCCACCACACCCAATCCTTCGCGTCTTTCGGGAAGTCGTCGCCGGATTTCGTCCTGATGAGGGTGCCGTCGAGGTCGTACGCCGCGAGCTTGGTCGAGTGTACGACGGACGAGGAGAGGTACGCGCCGAAGAGGCACGCTTGAGGAGGCGACGTTTTCGGGAGCGTAAAGTTCATCGTCGAGGTCGAGGAGGAGGAGGAGGAAGGGCGGTTGAAGATGGAGAACGTCCTGGCTGGGACCGGTGCTGGCGCTGGTGCGGGCGCTGGTGCTGGCGGCGACTTTGGGGAGGAGGACCTGGCGAGTTTGGATGGAGTGGACGAGCTCGAGGCAGCGGTGAAGGCTGCACTGTGTACACGTTTCGACATTTCTAGCTCTAGTTGTTGATGGCCACAGGTACACCCAGTGGTGCCACCACCGCTCAAATTATCGTCTATTTTTGCGAGAATTTAATTGCGAGCTAAATTGCCCCTCGCCTCGCGACGCGTCGCGCGTTCGCCTCCGGCCCCTCGTCCTTCCTCCTCCCGCCCATCTCGCTCCTCGTTCCTCCCTCCGCCTGTATCCAGCAATGGACAATTTCGGACCAGTAGAGCGTCAGGACGATGCCGTCCTCGCTGACCGCACCAAAAAGTACGCAACCCCAGCGCTCCACCTGAGCCAGCGACGCGTCTCGATCACTAACGAACCCCGCCGTGCTCGTGCGCGCGTCGTGCCACCAGGTTCTCAGACTTCCTCGATGTCGACACCCAGACCACCAGGTCTCTCGTAAGTGTCTCCTTCCACCCCTTCTGCTCCTCCCAAGTCCGCGACTCGCGAGCCAGAGACTGACGACGTCCCAAAAAAATCGCGTCGCGTCGCCCCCTCCTCCCTCCCCTCGCTTGCTGCTTCCCCGTGACTGTGGAAATGGCGACGCGCAGAAACTGTCGACAAACTACAAGGAGGCGATCCAGAAGATGGTCAAGGCTGACAAGGTCCGCCTGATCGTCAACATCGACGACCTCCGCATCTACAACCGCGAGTTCTGCGATGGGTCGGTCCCGCATTCATCCTTCCTACGCAAGGATTAAGCAACTGACGCCTCTTCTACAGTCTCCTCAAAGAGCCAGCAGGATGGCAGCCAGCAGCCGATGCAGCGCTCAACGCGTTCGTCAAGACGGTCGTCGTCGACCCCTCGGCAGGGCCGTTTTACGTCGGCTGGAGGGGTAGCTTTGGCGACAACCACGCGACGCCGAGGACGCTTCGGGCCCACAAACTCGGCCAGATGGTGTGTTTGGAGGGTATCGTCACGCGCTGTGAGCCTTGCTTCCTTTCCGTGTCGAGCTGGTGGGTGAGCGATAGCTGACCCAACAACGCGTCCACTTTCTCTTCCAAACCAGGCAACCTCGTCCGACCAAAGATGCAAGAATCCATCCACTTCTGTCCCTCCACCTCCAACTTCCACAAACGCGTCTACACCGACCAGCTCTCCTCCGCGGCCGCGACCGGCGCGCCCATCACCTCCGCCAACTTCCCAACCCAAGACGAGAACGGCAACCCCCTCGAGATCGAGCATGGTCTTTCGACGTTTATGGACTCGCAGAACATCATGATTCAGGAGATGCCGGAACGCGCGCCGGCGGGTCAGCTTCCGAGGAGTGTTGAGGTCGTGTTGGAGGATGATTTGGTCGACAAGTGCAAGCCGGGAGACAGGCTTCAGATCGTGGGTATCTACAGGAGCTTGGGAGCGGGCCATGGTGGTGGATCTGCGACGTTCAAGTGCGTTACTCTCCCCTTCTCGCGGAACGAACGCGCTGGATGCTGACGAGACCTGGGACGCGACGCGTCGTGACTACCAACAGGACCCTCATCGTCGCAAACCATATCGTCCTCCTTTCCGCCAAGTCCGGCGCCGGCATCGCTCAAGCCACCCTCACCGACACCGACATCCGCAACATCAACAAGATCAGCAAGAAGAAGAACGTGTTCGACCTCCTCTCCCAATCCCTCGCTCCCTCCATCTTCGGCCACGACCACATCAAGAAAGCCATCCTCCTCCTCCTTCTCGGGGGTATGGAGAAGAACCTTGCGAACGGGACACACATCAGGGGTGATATCAACATCCTCATGGTTGGAGACCCGAGTACGGCGAAGAGTCAGATGCTGAGGTTCGTGTTGAACACGGCGCCATTGGCGATCGCGACAACTGGAAGGGGATCGAGTGGTGTCGGTTTGACGGCGGCAGTCACGACTGACAAGGAGACTGGTGAGTTCGCTTTCTTTCTACGAGCCGGCATAGAGGAAGGGGGCAAGGCGGGGGGCTGACGTTGAACGCGTGGTCTGCAGGGGAGCGCCGACTCGAAGCCGGAGCGATGGTCCTCGCCGACCGCGGCGTCGTCTGTATCGACGAGTTCGACAAGATGTCCGAAGTCGACCGCGTGGCGATCCACGAAGTCATGGAACAGCAGACCGTCACGATCGCGAAAGCCGGCATCCACACCTCCCTCAACGCGCGATGCTCCGTCGTCGCCGCCGCCAACCCGATCTACGGACAGTACGACGTGCACAAGGATCCGCACAAGAACATTGCGTTGCCCGACTCGTTGCTCTCGCGTTTCGATTTGCTGTTCGTCGTGACGGACGACGTGGACGAGACGAGGGATCGCTTCATCTCCGAACACGTGTTGAGGATGCACAGGTACTTGCAGCCTGGTCTTGAGGAGGGTGCGTTTCACTTTTTTGTGGGTTTCCATTTCTGTGCGGGTTTGCTGACTTTGCTCGATGGTGTTTACAGGAGCTCCCGCCCTCGACACGCTCGAGCAGAACCTCAGCATGGGCGGCGACACGACCTCGCCCGAGAACGTCCAGGAGACGGCCGTCTTCGAGAAGTTCAACCCTCTTCTCCACGGAGGAGTCACGACGACGTCGGGCAAGGGCAAGGATAAGAGGAAGGAGGTCCTCTCGATCGCGTTCGTCAAGAAGTACCTCCAGCACGCCAAGAACTCGATCAAGCCCGTTCTCACGAAGGCGGCGGCGGACCATATCGTCCAGGTGTACGCTGGATTGAGGAACGACGATTTGGCTGGGAACCAGAAGAGGGTGCGTTTTGGTTTCTTTCTTCCTCGCTTCCTGAGAAGGGTGATGGATGGACACGTGCTGACTTCGTTGCTCTCTTTCACAGACCTCGCCCCTCACCGCTCGTACCCTCGAAACCCTCATCCGTCTCTCCACCGCTCACGCCAAGGCTCGCCTCTCAACCGAAGTCCAAGAGAAAGACGCCTGGGCCGCCGAAGAGATCCTCCGCTTCGCGCTCTTCAAGGAGGTCGTCAAGCCCACCTCCGGCAAGAACAAGCGTCGCAAGCTCACTCCCACCGGCTCCGACTCGGAGGATGGCGAGTCGACGGACGAGGACGAGGAAGACGTCGTCGCCAACGTCGGGAGGATGAAGATCTCTGACGCTAGTCCTGCGAAGGGAAGGAGGAACCCGAGGAGGACGGTCAGCGAGGCGCCGTCGGCCGTTGCGACACCGGTGGCGGATGAGGATGAGGAGGAGGCGATGAACGAGTTTGAGATGGAGGTCGAGTCGCAAAGCCAGGAGATTGCTGCTCCTGCAGCTGCTCCAGCACCGGCAGCGGCGGCGCCAGCGCCAGTGGATACGGGCGCGAGGTTTGTTCTTTCGCCTTCTTCGCTTTCCATCGTTCAAACTGACTTTTTCACTTCTCTCATAGGCTGCAGCTCTTCCGTTCAAAACTCGGAGGCGTCCTCAAGTCCCACCCCAACGACGACATCGCCATTCCAGCACTGCTCGAGCTCCTCAACCCGGAACTTCCTGCTGGGTCGGAAGCGTTCGAAGCGGAGGAGGCAGCAGCTATCCTCCAGCAGCTTAACGACGAGGACGTCATCATGCTCGTCGAGGGCGTTGTTGTGAGTGGCCTTGCTTTTTCGCTGGCTGTTCGTGAGAGCAAGAACTGACCTCGCCTTTGGTCGCGTCTCGCAGTACAAGGTTTAGATCGGAGGAGACTTGAGATTACAGGACCGGGCGCCGCGTGTTTGTGTTTGTGCTTCTTCTGAGAGGGAACAGGGATCGTCTGGAGGTGCTGCAGTGTGTTCACAGTGTTTTCTGCCGTTGTAACCCCGTAATGTTTGCTGGCAGTTCGTTGCGTCGAGTGAGTGAGTGAAAGTGAGAGCGGATAGTGGACGTGTCAGGTCTGGAATGGATGTCGTGTCTTATATAGTAGTGGGAGAACCGCAATAGAAGCTGTTTCCGAGGGGAAGTAAAGTCCAAGCTCACAGCTTTCACATTCACGACGAGGTCACACACACACTCGCACCGCCTCTTTCTTCTCACCCACCTTCTTCAACTTTACTCCAGCCCGACAACGTCAAGCTTGAGCGCTTTTTGTGAGACTTTTCGATCTGAATCATGGATACATCGGGCAAGAGGACGATTACGAGGAACACGGCGGGCGAGCTCGCCTAGGAGGCTTTGGAGGCGGAGCGAGAGACGACCAGGGTGAATAAGTGGGCGCGGAAAGTCAAGGAGTAGAGAAACGATGAGAAGAAAAGGATTTCAAAGGGCCAAAGAGCGATGGTACAGCGATTGACAGCGACGAGGAGGACAACGAACCCATCCCGCCGCGGCCACTGCGCGTTAGTCATAGTTGGCTGCTCCTTCACACTACTCCTACCTTTCGGCAGCGTGGCTGACCAAACCTGAGCTTTGATTCAGACAGATGGGATGTTGAAGAACGTAAAGCGGTTCGTGGCGAAGAACGGGCGTGTTCGAGTACACGTGGAGGAAGGCTGTGCAGAGCGCGCGCTCCTTCTCCTTCTTGCGAGGTACAGCGAGCTGTGCTGTATGAACGGGGTGCACTGAACCGAGAAAAGCATTAAAATAGTCCATTAAACCTGACCTAGGCCAAAAGAAGAGTGGAGGAAAGGTTCGACGTAAAGGGGTCAAGGCGAGGACGACTTGACTTGGAGCCTCGTCGCGTCCCGCTCCTTCGCTTCCTCCCCTCAACTCGCTCGCGTCGCTCGCCCTCACTTTTCGCACGACTTTCGCCCACAACTCGCACAAAAACTTCACTCGACCACCAAAAACAGCACGATGGACAAGATCGTGCGTATTTCTGTCCGCTCATCGTCGTCGCGCTCGAAGCTGACCTCGTTCCTGCTCCGCGCTGTCGCAGAAGGCTGCTGTCGACTCGGCGATGGCCTCGCACCACAACGACGACTCGGCGCTGCTCGCCCAGCAGAAGACTGCGGCGATGAGCCACCTCAAGTACTTGAACGAGTGGAACTACCAGGGCGTCGCGAGCCTCCTCAGCGACGACCCCAAGTTCCGCTACTTCTTCCGGTGCGTCCCTTCCACTCGTTCGCGCGAAAGAGCTGACCTCGACGACGACGACGACGTGAGCAGTCCTCAGAGCTTGGGAGGCTTCGGTCAGCCCGACGGACGCGACAAGAAGGCGACGCTCGAGTTCATGAAGCATCTCCAGACGTCCATCGTCAGGTCGTTCAACGTGCGTCCCCTTTTCGTCTCGCGCGCGGGGTGGAACGAGTGGATGGGACGGACAGCTGACTTTTCACGGTGAAACGAACAGTTTGGCACGCCCATCGACGTCGTCCAGGAGGTCAACAAGATCGCCGTTCACGTCAAGACCGACGGACAGGCTGTCGTGCGTCCCCTTCCTCTCTGCTCCGCTCTTGCGACCTCCGCGCGCTGACCCTTCCTCCCAGCTCGTGCAGTCCGGTGACCCCTACACCAACGAGGTGCGTCCTCAATTCTTCCATCACTTCTTCCATAGAGGAAAGCTAAGAAGGTGGACGCGAGCAGTACATCCTCCTCATCGAGTTCGAGGCCGGCAAGGACCGCTTCATCAAGGTCAACGAGATGATGGACTCGCGTGCGTCTCGTTCTCCTTTCCTCCTGTCCACTCTTCCGCCTGGACTCACTGCTCTCGTCTTCTGTTTCAGTCTACGTCACCGAGCTCCAGAAGAAGATCGCTGCTGGCTCCGCTGCCGGCGCTGCTGCCCCCACCGCCTAAGTGGTGATCGCTTTCGCCCGCGGGCGACCCAATCCTTCGAAAACATTGTGTAGCTTTTTTCGGTGGGAAGAGTTTTGAACTAAATTCATTTCTATCTTTTTCTTTTCCATCTTTTTCTTTTTGTCGCCGGGAGAGCGAGAGAGAAAGAGAGAAAGAGAGCGGGTGGATCGAAGGAGCAACGCCGGTCGTAGCACAGCCTCTTTACACGTGTCTATTGACTTGAGCGTAAGTGCAGGTAGCAACGATAATGTATTTAAACTCTATAGCATGAACGAAGCATCACCTCCAGTACCCAAAGAACTTTCCCCACCAGACCACACCTCTCCACGCCACGTAAACGGGCACGACCGTGATCACGATGGCGAGCTGTGCCGTCGCGGGTCAGCCGAATCGTTCAACCCTCAAACGAGCAAATATGTGACAAACCCAATCATCGATCCCACGACTTCCCAAGCGCATCTCGACCCTCTGGCCTTCCCTACACTCAAACTCGCCCTTCTCGTAAAACCCTTCCAACAACGCGTCCTTCTCCGTCCAAACTCCCCTCAACCACATATCAAACTCGCCCCGCTCCTTGTCCGTCAACTTTGCATCATCCTCAACTGGCTTGGTGCTCTTCTTTGCGTACTCCTCTTTCTTGTCTGGGCCTGGTTGGAGGTTGCCGAGCGAGGGGACGGTCGAGAGGTCGAGCGCGCGGAGGTGGATGTGAACTTTGGGTGGACCTTGGTCGTTCAGGTAGATGGAGCGGAGGGAGTAGTATGCCTGAGCGTGGCCGGCAGGCGGAAGCGCAGGATATCCGACAGTCCTGAAGTGAAAGAAGGAAAGTTTCTTCGTCAGCGCCCGGTCTTGAGATACAGGCAGCTTGCTCGCCGACGCGCTGTCAAGCGGTGATGCTGGCGCATCACGGTTTGGCGGAGAAGCGGCCAAAACAAATTAACACTTACATGTCATAGAGACTGAGATCGGGCATAGTCGGAAGAAGCGTCCTCAGCGCAAACAGTAGGCCCGTCGAACGAGGGAGAAGCATGTTGGAGCAGTCCTTCTGCGAAAGCAAACGTAGGCTCAGTGTATGAAAGAAAGCAAGCTACAGCGATGCAAGCTTACAATACCCATCTTCTCGGCATACTTGGCCGAGCTCGGTCTTGTCAACGGCGAGACGAGCTATCGTGACCCAGTCAGTGCTTGCTCAAGCTTCCCACCACAATCGAAAGGAACGCACAGTGCCCTCAGGGAACATCAGAAGGGCCACCTTCCCTTCCTTGCCTTTCTCGCCACCCTTCTCCGGCTTCGCCTTGTTCATCGCCCTCCTCCCCAGGTTCCACAGGATGTTGCCCGTCGCCTGCTTGTCGCCCTCCCACGTCCCCTTGACCGCCGCCCGCTTCGCCTTTTCTTTCACGGTGCCATCCTCGTTCAGCTCTGCTGGGGTAGAGCTGCTACGCATTGGCGAGAGGAAGATGAACTTCCAGAGAAGCATGGCGGGACCGGCGATGGGGACACGGGACAGGGAGGCTTTGAGGACGATGGAGAGGGACGAGGCGAGGTCGGAGAGGTTGAGGAGCGACCAGATATAGATCCAGTCTGTTGAGAGGAAGTTGTTGCAAATGGGTGTGGAGCGGAAGAGGAGGTAAAGATGCGAAAAGACACGGCGGAGGACGACAGGGCGAGAGCGGCTGTCAGTACGCAAGTCGTGTGCAGCGCCATCGCATCTCCAGATGCGAACAGCCGGACCTCAGGAACATGGGAATACTAACCGGCATACATCTGATGGTTCGCAATCCACACTGTTAACAGGCAACCACGTTAGTCCCATGAGCTCGAGCTTCGTACGACGGTCGCTCAAGCTTCAGACAAGGAGCGCGGCACGCGAGGAAGAGACGCCATTCGCTACTCACCAGCTCTATCATCAAACTTGAAGCCCTTGATGACTCCTGTCCCATTCTTGACCAGCACTTTCTCGAGGTTGATGGAATCGTCGCACGTAATGACGAGCGTGGTCGAGCGCGAGAGGTAGGCCAGCATGACGGCGAACGAAGATTTGGTGTGATCGACGAAGGCCCAGTATCTAAAAGAATCAAACAGTAACAAAATGGTCAGCAAGCGTCTTTCACCGAGATTCTCCCGAGTCAGCTGCTCCCCGGGGTATGTTTGGTCTCTCGGGCTCTCCGAGCCTGCGCGGTCCACCTTCCCCATTCTAGAACTCCATCCATCAGAAAAGGATGACCGAAAGCTTCACTACTTCGCCCTCCTTCGCCACCTCTCTCTTGTACCCCGTACGCCAAAGTAGGGATCGCGGAGGAACGGAAGTGCGACGCACCCTTCGCGACAGCCTCCTGGAACAAAGCTCAGCGGGTACATGACGATCTGGCTCGCTCGCAAAAGGACGCAGAAGACGGCCCAAAGGATGCCAAAGAACGTCGCTTTGACTTGGTAGCCGAGAGGCGGGCGGTCGGCGATAGGGATCGAGTGGATGAGCGTCGACTTGAGCGTCTCGGCAGAGGCGTTGCTGGGTGACGCTGGCTGGCCTGAAGCCTTCACGTCGGCGTCTGGCGGTGCTGGTGCTGCCATTCTGTCGATACTAAAGTGTGGCGAGAATGGGAGGTGAAGGTCGAAGGCCAAGCCGCGAAGGGCAGGCTCCAAACCACAGCGTCCGACCGCGTGGGAGAGGGCGATACGCACGCCGAGGGCACGGGCCACCCCCGCACTTTCATCTGCTTCCTCATGTGCCAAAGTCTCGACACTTCTCCTCTCGATTACGACGCATTTCGAGTGGCCCCAAGTCACAGTGAAAGCTGTCCTCTCGAGAGCTTCGGCCTGCCGGAGCCGCCGTCTGGTTGAAGCTCTCTTGAAGCACCCCACGTATTCAAGTATCGACTCTTTGAAGGTTGTGATTGAAAAAAAAAAAAAAAAAAGCCTAGAGCACCTCGCTGGAAAGCCTACGCTGAGAAACCACTTGAAAGCGTATTTTGACCTATAGAAAACAACGTTGCACCTGGATCGACAACGCAAAACAGCACAGTTCCGTCTACGACGTGCACCTTTTTAGTCCTCGGGCTCAAGAGCGCCGTAAGGCTTCGACTCGAAGAAGTCGTCGTCAAAGCTGTTGTTTAAGCCAGGTTAGCGGATGGAGGTGTGAGAATGGGGAGAAAAGGGGACGGACTGGTGAACTCGCACGTAACCGTCCTCTCCTCCGATCGAGTAGCCCTTGCCCTGAGGGTGGACAGCAATACTGCAACGCACAATCATCGTAAGTATCGGACTTGTGACAAAGTGTGCCGCCCAAAGTACACCGCCGAGACTCACGTGTTGCACGGTCCGAATCCACCCTTGACGGTCGCAACCTCCTCCTCAAACACACGGTGCCAGAACCTGATCTCGAAGTGACCCTGCCTTGCCGAAGTAGTCGTGACGGACATGGCCTCCTGTCCTCCACCAACGAGGACGTATGGCTTGCCTGGGAGGATGGAAGCACTGTTGAGAGGAGCGTGGCCCTGGAACGACTTCATCTCCGTGAGGTAGTTCTCGTCGCCATCCGCGTTCTTTTCGGGTCCAACGGAGAAGATCTGCAATGCACAATGTCAGTAAATCATTGAATGGAGCTTTGAACCGCTCGACGTACCTTGGCGGTCTTGTCCTTGGACGAGGTGATGAAGTAGGTGCCGTCGTTCGACATCTGAAGGTCGGTGATGAGCTCCGAGTGGGCCTTGTCCTCCTTCTCCCAGAACAACTCTCCATCCTGGATCAGATCCACCACAATCTGTCAGCCTCTGCGCTCCAGAGAACCCTCACCAGCCCTCTCGGCCTAGACTACGCACCATGTCCCAAAGGTTCAGTCTTCCGTCCTCGTGGCCCGTCACAATGAACTGATCCGCCGCGGTCCATGCTGCCACAGTCGCCTTCTTTCCTCCAGGAGTGATGGTGAAGAGAGGCTCCGCCGATTCTGCATTGTGCGCGGTTATTTAGTCCGTCAGCTAACGCGCTCCCCCCGCACGCCCGTCCTCGCGTGTAGAAAGAACATACGTGGTCCACCCTCTCTGTTGATCTCAAACACACGAATAGCACCCTGGAAACCCATACGCTGCTCCGTCACGCAAAGAATCTACCAGTAGCCAGCGCACCACGGGGAAACGCAAAAGTCAGCGGCGCCGCCTTGCGCAACGTCTCGAGAACTGCAAACGCACCTTCGAGTCGTCCTCACTCCACTGAACACGCTTGATGGCAGTCGGGAACTCCCACGAGTAGATGCACTCGCCAGTAGAAACTTTCCAGAGCTTCATCATGTTGTCCGCCGAGCCCGTCACGAGGAACGTCGAGGTCGCTGCACAAATGTCGCCTCTGACGCGTCAGCATTCCATCCTTCCCCTCCATCACACATACAATTGATGTATCGTCCCCTCTTCCACCACTCTGGAGCTTCCCAGCGAATCTCGTCTCCCATAACGCTTACACGGCGCTCGATCAAAAAGCTCGACTCACAATCCGCGTCGAGGGTCCACACAGTGCCGTTGTGGCCGTTGTAAGTGCCCAATCGCTCTCCATTGTGCGAATGCCACACATTGACGATGTGATCCTTCGAGGCAGAGAAGAGGAGGTCGCCCTCAGCGTTGTACTTGATCTCTGTTGGCGCGCACAAAGGGAACGTCAGCTCCGCCCGTTTGTGCTCGTTCCTACACGTTCAAAAACGGTGAAAACGCACGGGTCAACGATCTCTCGTGCCCCGAGAGCATCTGGTTCGTGCCGGTCGTGTTTAGACATCAATTGAGGATGGTAGGACGGCGAGGGAAGCGATGAGGAGCGGTAGGAGGAGCGCGCGGAAGAAAACGAGCCGTCAGCGGCCGGAACAGGTTCCAGCAACGTGGAGACTTACGATGGGACGCATGATGGGCTGGAGTGTTTGTTTGGATGTAGTGAAAAGTAAAGGAAGAGTTGTGGGCTGTTGTAGCAGGCAGCGCCGTGCGCGCTCGCTGCCTGCAGCCAAAGTTTTTGCCCCCCTTTCTGACTCTTCTTTGTCTGACCAGTTTTGTACGCACCATCTCTCATTGGATCCACCTTTCAGATGTAATAGCAGCATAACTTTTTTCGAGGCCTTGGACTCTCTGGCTCGTCTAATAGTGGAGACTCGGAAGCTGCGTCCCAGCGCCACGTCAGTCCTGAGGCTGTTTGACTTTCCGCTGGATCGGATTACGGTGAATGCTCACTTTGATGGGCAAGGGGCAGAACATACAAATGAAGCGCTCGAGTAAGGTGCGTCACTTCGGAAAGCGGCAAAACACTTGTCACTCTTATCGACAACTGCTCCGGCCAGGCGCCAGCCTTGTCGAGGTCGCTGCACAAGTCAGCGGATAAACGCTGGCACACGAGGATAACACCTCGTAGGAAGACGTTACAGCGTCCAAGGTAATCTACACTAGCTCACGAGAACGGTTGAACGAGTCTAGATTACCCAGTAAACCTTGAAGGGAGAACCCGCGACCCCCGATTTCATGCGCGTTTCTTGGTTATGAGAACGGCCTATGATGATACTAGGCTCGCCCTCGTGGGCTCAAAGAGTGATCTAAGAACCCTCAGCCCCAATTTGCACCCCCACCTCCGTCTAAGTCAGGGCCACGTCAACTTACTTTCACACGCCGCTTCGACGACCTTTCGGGGAGCAGACGAGATGATAATGTGAATAGTGGATTGCAAAAGCTTCTTTTGAGTCGAGCTACTTTTATGATGTGGAATGGTTGTAAAAAGACATAAGCGCATGCGTATTTGACGTTTCTCCCCATCTACGATTTCCCATGCGAGCCATAAGTCGTCCCCTCAAGCTGGTCTCGCGGTCTCGGCTTACTACCTTTCACCACTCAAAGTCGCCGTCGGCCTCGAGCGCCCAGGTGAACTTGGTAAGGAGCGTCTTGGAAAGGAGCTTGTTGAGCGGTACGTCGTTCTTCTTCGCCCAGGCGACAGTGATTCGAGGGTCTAGATCGCGAGGCAGCGCAAGTCAGCGACGACTTCTAGTACGTGAACGAAAGAGTGGAGACGAACCGAGGTAGTTGATCTTACTCGTTCCAAGCGAAATCTCCTTGCCCTCATCACGATCCGTGACGGCCAACTTCTGCACCTCGATCCTCTCGTCCATCTTCTTAATCGCGGCGACGAGCTTCTCTTCACTCAGCTTGGTGTCCTTCCATCCCTGTGGTGCGAAAAATCAAACGCTAAGCTCCAATCCACGAGAGAGAATGAGGAGAAAACGTACGTTCTTCCTCGCCACCTTCAGCTCCTTCTCAAACGCATCCGCGTCCTTCAACCTCTTCTTCAACTCATCCTCGCCCAACGGCTTGCGATCCTTCTCGCTCGCTTCCGTATCCTCCTCCCTCTTCACGTTCTCCTTCTCAAACTTCTTCGTGATCTTCTGGCGCTCGAGTACGACGAGCTGCTCCTCGTGCGCGTCGATCCACTCGTCCTCGAGATCGGACTCCTCGTCCATGATGTCGGCGTGCTCCTTGCGCTGGCGAGAGCCCATTGCGGCGAGGGCAGAACGGAGCTTGCGGCGCTGGTACTTGAGCGCTCGAGTCTGGAAGGGCAAAGCAAAGAAGCGTCAGTCACACGTCACCCACGATACCGCACTTGCAGAAGCACCCACCTTGTCGTTCAACTTCTCCATCGCAGCCGAATGACCCTTACTGACGCTCCTCTGATGGTTACACAAGATGGCGACGAGTCGGTTGGCACGGTTGTACGCGAGAATCTTGTCGGCGACGGAGACGTCGGTCGGCGTGTCCTTGAGCTGCTCGGTGAACGTCCACGACGCGTTGTAGGTACGGAACACCTTGGCGGTGAGTCCTTCCATGTACGAGGTGAGGTACTTGTTGACGGCCGAGGTCTGTTTCCCACCCAATCTAAGTCAGCTGAAGATCCTGAAGACGAGAAGGAAAGAGAACGCACTGAGAGTCGATCGAACAGGAGGTCTCCGATCGCCTTTGGCTCCTTCTTGAAGATCTTCAGGTTCTTGAACACCTGCTCGTCGACCGACACCCTGTTGGTGTACCGAATCGAATCCTTTCCGAGGAAATCGAAGGTGACCCAAGTCGGCGGCTCGAGCGTGACGTGCTCAAACCTGAGCGAGCAACATCCAACGGTATCGGCCTCGTCCTCGCCCTTTTCGTTTCCGTTACGGAGAGCGAAACGATCAATGAGGTAGACTGCCGTTGCGCGTTGACGGGTGGCCATCTCCTTGTTCTTGAGATCGTCGGTGTAGTCCTTTCGGATGCGGTCGACGTGGTCCTACCCGTCATGCCTTCACGTCAACACTCTGCCCCTGGAAAAATGAAATCAGGACAAACGCACCTTCAAAGCACGCGCCTTCTCAAACTTCTTGTAGTCGCTCTGACCCTTGAGCGAAGATCCAGCGGCGAGGAAAACGTACCTGCAAGATGAACACGCGTCAATTTCGGCATCCTCTCGAGGAGGATATAGGTCGACACAACTCACTTGACAGCACCGTTGATGTTCTCCTTCCAAGTGGCAAGCCAAGTGACCTTGTCGTCGTGCACGACGTCCTTCCACTTGTGGCCTGGAGGCGGAGTGGGGACTTTGGCATCCTTGCCGATGTTGATCGTGATCTGCTCGGGACGGACTCGAGTCTGGGAGCATGACATGTCGTGAGCAACTCGACAATTTGAGAACGAATAAGAAGACGCACTTTCAGAAGTCCCGTCTTGGGGTGCTCTCCGCGACCCCTGAACAACCCAGGCGGCTCGACACGGAAGTTTCCAACGTTCTCCTTCCTGCCATCGAGGAGACACGTCTTGAACGGCGCCTCAATCTCGTCACGCTTCGCCTTGTTGACCTTCTTTTCGGCGGCGGTGAGCGACTTCTTCTTCTCGCGCTCGGCCTCGCAGTACGCGGCGATGGGCGAGAAGTCGCAGAGCTCAAACTTGGTGATTTTGGTCTTGTCGCGCTGTGAAATCGCACTCGATGAGCTTGGCTGCTTTTTTCGGTGCAGAAGAGAGACACGAACAGGAGGGTACGTCTTCATGAGATCAGTCCACGACTGGAAGAAGTTCTTGACGAAAACGGGGTTCTTGGCGTGGTCCGTCTCGATCATGGCGGCGAAGAAAGTCGCGACTTCTTCAGACTCTGGTGGAAGGTCGACAAGCTTGCCTGAAACGGCCGAAGTCCCAAACGGGTCAGCTTCGCGATACAAGAACCACGCGACGCGACGCGGTGCGGAGCGGAGGCGAGTTAAATGACGCACCATCGTACTTCATCTTCACCCCGTGAGGGACGTATTCGTCGGGGAAGAGGACTCCATTGTGCTCAAGAGTCTTCCACTATTTTCCAAAAAAAAAAGTGTCCAAGCTGGTCAGCCTCCATCCACATCTCCCAACCAAGCTCCAGGAATGACCACGTACCTTCGTGACACCATCGTCCTCATTCTCCCACCACTTGTACACCTCCTCCTCATCGTCGTCTGCAGCTCCAGGAGTGGCACTAGCCTCCTTCGCGGCCTTGCCCTTGCCCTTCTTGACCGGCGTCGAGCCATTCTCTTCCGTCTTGACCTTCTTCACCACCGGCTTTTTGTCCTTCTTCTCGACGACAGGCTTCTTGTCCTTTGCCGACGATGCTGGCTTCTTCTCCTTCGACGCAGGCTTCGCTTTCGCCTTAGCCTTGCTCTTCTTCTTCGGCGCGTCGTCCTCACTGTACTCGTCTTCGTCGTCATCCTCGCTTTCGGCGTCGTCGCTGTCCTCCTTCTTGACCGCCTTCTTCGCCGACGAGCTTGCCTTGGCGTTCTTGACGGCCTTGCTCTTCACCAACGGCTTCTCGTCCTCACTCTCGCTCTCGCTCTCGTCCTTCGGCGCCGGACGCTTCTTGTCCCCGCCCGTCCCATTCTTGACGACTGCAGCGAGAGGCTTGTCGTCGTCGTCGGAATCCGAGTCGAGGCCGTTGGAGTAGATGTCGATCTTGACTTGGGTGGGTTCGACGACTGGAGCAGGTGCGTCGGCAGGAGCTGGAGCGGCGGCGAGAGCAGGAGCAGCAGGCGCGGAAGGGGTGGCGTCGGTCGACTCGGCGGGCGTCGCGTCGTCCTGCTTGGGCTTCTTGGCCTAGTTGATAATGAGCACAAGTAAAGGGGATCGGCGCGTGTCAGCGAATAATGCGAAAAGTAACGGGCGGCACCCGAGCGACGGGCGTGCCACGCCTCGTCTGGCTGTGATGGGGCGCGCTTTGAGCGCGGGGCAGAGGAGGGAGGAAGGCTCACGAGAGGGACGTCGTCCTCAGACTCGTCCGAATCTGCCTGGATCACGCGTTTCTTGTACACTTTCTCGGGCGCCATCACCAAAAGTCGTGCGAGTTGTGCGAACGAACGAAGGGGAAGGGAGGTGGGCGGACGGGGGGGCGAAGAGCGCCGAAAAGTTCTAAGTCCCCAAACTGCCTCAGTTGAATGCGCAGCACCTGCCCAAGTCTGGCCCCCTCGAATTCCGTTAAGTCCCACGCCTCGCTTTGCTCCAGTTCCTCCACCTCCGCAACGATGTCGCAGCCAGTATACAGAGGTATGGAATGATTTGTAGGTATGGACAGTTCTCACAGCAGCTGACGTGCTCCCGAACAGATCCCTGGGCTAAGCGGGAAGCGTGGCGCAAGGTCAGTCACCTTCCTCCTCGCCGTCCGTTTCTCTCACTAATCGTGCCTCCGCCGTGTAAACAGAGCCCAATCTTCTCGAACCGAGCAATGTCCGTTCACATGCTCCATTACTTTCTCTTACTACGCAGGCGAACAGCAGCTGACGCCGTCGAGCGAACAGGTTCAGCAACCTCTTCCCCGGCTTTGGCATCGCCGTCGTCGCCTTCACCGCCTACGTCGCCTACGACAACTACTCTCAGTCCGGCAAGGACCACCACGCCAAGCACTAAATACATCCCGCACCCCTGCGGAGCGCTGACACCGATGGACGATTCGAGCGGAAAAGGGAGCGCGCGCGATTGGTGTGTGAGATCGACGAGCGGCGGAGGAGAGGTTGGAGGGACTGGGAGTACGAGATGGAAGGGAATGTGATGTGTTCTTTTGGTCTGTTCATCTTCCCTTTGAGGTGCGCATTGTAGTGAAGGAGTGGAGCGGAGCGCGGGCGCTGGGCAGCGGAGGGCACCTCGACCTGTTCGCATTTACCGACTCTGGCGACGTCCCAACCTCGCCGTACCAAGCTTCCTCCCAGTTCTCTTGCTTGTGACTTCCTTGCGACGCCCAGCCTCCACGTCGCCTACCTGCGTGCTCTCTCCAGGGCCAACCATACCAGCATCACTCTGTCCGACGCTCTACTTCCTCCTTCCCACTCATCTCTACTTTCTTCCTTCACATGACTTGACTACTCGCTCCAAATCATCAACCAAACGTGATCTACATCGGCTCCGCGGCTCCTTGGACATGCGCTCTCGCTTCGCCGTCTCCCTCGAGCGTGACGCTCCGGCTCGACCGGCCTTGCTTGAAGATAGAAGCCACCACCTAGCTCATACAGAGATACGGATTCAAGCTATTTCTTAGTCTGCCTTCTTCCATTTTTTTTTTTTTTTTTTTGGAGACTCTTTCTCGCAAAGCGGAGGTGACAGACGAGGTACCGGTCCTGCTGACAGCCGAAACTGCGCCAGAGTATACCAAACAAGCTGTCTCTTATGAGATAGAAAAGGCACAAAGGGCTCTACAAGGAGACACGACTTCGCATTGCCCTTGTCTTCATTCTGAGGGTATACACGTGGTGACATCGCCGCGAGTCGCTCCGTATCACGCGCTGAGCTCTCAAGCCTCCACCAACAGTACGATGAATTTATTTCGAGCACGGCACAGCGCCACAAATGGATCTTCGAGCGACTCGCGGTCGGCTGGAGATAAGATTGTGCACTTGAGCAGCGTTAGCGGGGGTCGCGCGGGTCCCTCCCGAACGCCTTGGCGACTTTCCTGTCCTGGCCTGTCCCCCTTCCAGCGACTCGTTTCTCCGGCCTTTGACCTTGCCCTCCTTCACACTTCTTCCATCACTTCGATAGCTGTTTGCTACACTTCCGGTCCTCATCGCTCTCACTCTCCCACTCCTTCCTTCATCCATCCTTCTCGCACCGACAGCGTACTCCCGCTTTCAAGGCCGGAACAACAATGGTGTGCCTTCGCCTTCTATCGGCACTGGCGCTGCTCCCAGCAATCATCAATGCCTCCCCAACTAACTTCAAAGTCACTCAACGAGACTCCAAAGCCAAGCTGTACGTCGTCGTCGATCCCGAGCTATCAACGACACCACACGGCGCGCGAATCGCTCAACAACCGCGCCCTGAGCCAGACGCGGGCACTGACCGTTCCTCGTACTTCTGTTCAGTGAGCACCACAAAGTCGTTATCCTTGGAGGTGGGTCCCTCCTCTGGGGCTTTGCTGCATGGAACGACAGCTCGATGGTGCTGACATCGGTGGACTTGTCGGGCGCGTACAGGCGGTGTTGCTGGAATCATCGCAGCACGCACGCTGCACCGTGCTGGCATCGACGACTTCATCATCGTCGAGGCTAGGCATGAGCTCGGTGGAAGGATGATGTCTACCGTTCTCCCGGATAGCAACGTGAGTGCCATCCTCTCTTTCGTCCCGAGGGATGCGTACTCAGGCGGTCTCGTGCGTGTATAGATTACGGTCGAGCTCGGTAGGTTTGGCTGCCACTTTTCGAAACATTAAGCTGTATTACTAATCGCTTCCGCTTGGAAAAGGCGCCAACTGGGTCGAGGGTCTCGGCTCCGACACTGGACTCCAGAACCCAGTCAGTCTCTCCGTTCTATAGGTCGTCGAGAAGCACTGACACTTTGACCGAATCATAGATCTATGAGCTTGCGTTGAAACACAATGTCAGCCTGGTCTACAACGACTGGGATGACTTGAACTACTATGACCAGGACGGCGACGCAGAGGACCGCTTCACCACCAACAACGTGTCTCGCTGCGACGTGGCTGATGACGCCTACAGCACCAGTACGTTCTGTTGAGCGAGCCGCGTTCATTCTGAAGCTTACTTTCTATCCCTCTCTTCCTTTCCTCTAGTGATCGCTGGTGCCGGAGCTCGTATCGAAAACAACCAAGTCGACCTGACGTGTCGCTCGGGCTACCAGCTCACGGGAGAGCGCTTCGTTCTCAACCAGTACGACAAAGCTTGTGAATAGTGAGTGGCTACCGATGTAGACACCTGATTTCAAGTTGAAACTAACCCTTTCTGTTCTTACTTTAGCTAGTGAGCATAACCGCTTCTCCGAGCTCGTTCAGAGGAAGGGACGCTGACACCCTCGCCTCAGCGACTTTGACTGGGAATGGGGACAGACCCCCGAGCAATCTTCCTGGATCGCAACTTCCCATGCCTATAATGCTACTTTCGACCCCGACGAAGGATTCGGCGATGATGACTTGTTCTGTGTGGATCAGAGGGGTAAGCACGATCCCACCAGCGTATCCTTCCCGTGCTGACCTTTTGTGCTAGGATTCAAGACGTTGATCCTCCAGGAAGCGGCCGAGTTCCTCAAGCCTAGCCAGGTTTACCTCAACTCGACTGTCAAGACCATCAAGTACGACGAGAGGGGCGTCACGGTCCGACTCGAAGGCGGGAAGAGCATCACCGCCAACCACGTGCTCGCGACGTTCTCGGTCGGCGTGCTCCAGAACGACGACGTCAAGTTTGAACCTGCTCTCCCTGATTGGAAGCAAGTGCGTTGCAACTCTTCTTTCTTCCCTTGTTTGTAGCTGAGTCGCTCATTCTGCGGTACAGGAAGCAATCCAGACCATGTCAGTTCCTTGCTTGACCGCCGCTGTCAGTCGCAGAGCTGACACGCTGTCCATTGTCAGGAAAATGTCGACCTACACCAAAATCTTCCTCAAGTTCCCTTATCAGTTCTGGGATGATGCTGAGGTGGGTTTGCCCTCTGTTACGTTGCCAGCTCTGTGCTCACACGTTCTTGTGCAGATGGGCCTGTACGAAAGCTTCGCGCAACTGAAAGGAGTCGAGCCTGCTAACAACGGTCCACAGTTACGCCGATCCTTACACTCGAGGATACGTAGGTTTCGCTTTTGCGGCTTCGAGCGTTCAGACGTGGTACTCACTCTGCATCCATCCAGTACCCCGTTTGGCAGAACCTCAACCTCGAGAAGTTCTTCCCTGGATCCAACCTGTACTTTGTCACGGTTACGTGAGTAACTTTCTCCTAGTCGCCTTTGTCGGCGCTAATCTCAAACTTGACCTCAGGGGAGATCAGTCGGAGCGAGTCGAGAGCATGCCCGACCACGTCATTCAGGCCGAGATGATGGCGTACGTCGCTTCACACCACCCGCTCTCAAGTGTAGAAATTCAGCGCGTCTCTTCACAGTGTGCTACAAAACATGTACCCGAACATCACAATCCCTGAGCCAGACTACATCTTGCTTCACCGCTGGCACGCCGACCCCCTCTTCCGTGGTGCGTGTGCTTTCATTCGAGTTTGACGGAAGCGGTTGCTAATTTTACTTTCCCTTCGCCAGGTACCTGGGCCAACTGGCCTTCAGGATTCGTCACAAACCACGTAAACACCTTTCCGAGCTTTCCCATGGGAGCCAGCTGACGTGAGCGCGTCTCGCAGATGCTCAACCTCAAAGCGTCGGTCAAGGGTCACCTTCACTTTGCGGGAGAAGGCACCAGCCTGGAGTACTACGGGTACGTCCCGTATCCATACCAATCTAGATGACTTTCTCATACGACCCGGCCGACAGCTATCTCCACGGCGCCTACTTTGAGGGCCTCGCTCGTGGAACCGCCATCGCAGAGTGCATCAAGGGCAACTGCACTGCGGTCACCAACGGAAGTGACTTTGAGCAGACGGACTTGTTGCCCTACCCGATCGTTGTGCCGGATGAGTAGATTGATGAGGAGTTTGAGTGTTGTCAATAGAGCGATAAAAGGCTGTGAGCCATCTTTCGGAACAATCTACAAGTTGAGTCTTCCATCACCTTCCCACCAGTATGTCCCTGTGCTCCCGAACAGGAGCAGAGCCGTACTACGAGCGGTAGGCTTTGATCTGCTCCTTTGAGACCGTCTTCCGGTATCCCAGATAGTGAGCGACCCAGCCTCCCGCGACCGCAACGAAGAACGACTCGAACGCGCTGACGTGGCCTAGCCAGTTCATTAACGAAAGGTCAGGCAAAGCGCTTTCTCCAAAGAATGAGCCTATAAGCCCATTTTAAAGTCTACTCACCAGGCAGGGAGGGGTAGCAGTCACCTTTGTAGGACGCAGCGAAGAACTCGAGCATGTTGAAGCGAGCGTTCGGAGGGAACACGTTCCTGGGCGACGGGAGTCAACGAAGGGAGGCAAAGGTTGAGGTCAGATTAAGCCGTAAATACAGCCTGATATACTGGCTTTCTGCTCACCTGAAGAACACCAGTTTGTTCAAGTCTGTCTCTTCATTCCCTGTCCTCTCCCTGAAGATCAACTCCTCGCCCTCCACCTTCCTCATCGTATGCCTCACTCCTCTCTTCACAAATACCTCTCCCTTCTCCGGAGTTAGCTCACTCTCAACACCATCTAGAGTCACGATCATCCGTCCCGAACCGACAGAGATATACTCGTCGTGCGTTTGATGGTAGTGCTCGGGGATGACGAAAGGAACGTGAGAGGGGACGGTGTGAACCATGATGTATGGCCCAGTTCTGGGGAAAGTGATGAATGAGGTGTCTGCAACTATATGAGAAGCATGGATTAGCTTTGAGCCGTGATGGTAGAGAAAGGGCGGAGGAAGGGCGGCGGACAGTGGACTTGCGAGGGGAGGGTATCAACGGCGGAGGACATCGGCGCGCCGTACAGATAAGGAAAGGTAGTGAAAAAGAAGCAACCAGACAAGAGCTATTGGCTCCAGTTTTATGGAACGCACTGCCCGTAACTCCGGGGCGACGGACGCCGTAAACCGCGAGGCGCTCTCGCTGGATTCCGTTCCGCCGTGCTTGCCGGTTTCCGTTTGTGGAGATACGAAGCACAGCCACATAGGCCATAGACCTTGCCTAATTTAAGCAGGCCAAGAGAACTTGTTGTGGAGGCCTCCAGCAGGATGTGTTGCCTTTTTGAAAGGGCCGGCGGAGGCGCGGCGCGGAGGGACCCGCGCGTTTGAGGACGTTGTGCTCCGGCGCAAGTGGTGATATCAAGCCCATACTTGGGCAGAATGAATAGGACAAGTTCTCAACTACTTCTTAAATGTCAGCACGGTGACAAGTACGGAAGCGAGGGCGATAGAGCGCCCGCGAACGGGAATCAGGCCCGCCCGGCGAAAAAAGCATTTTTTTTTTGTATCTAACGACTCTTATTGCAGGAGCTACTCGACTACAGCAAGAGAAGAAGGAGATAAAGGAAGAAATGCTTTGCGGTCAGAACTCGGTGAAAAAGTGCTTATATAGCCCAAAACCGTTCCTGGACGCCAGAAATGATGCAAATCTCCTGTAGCACAATGGTAGTGCTTTGTGCTTATGTATTATTTTGGTATTTGGACCGCCAGGCCCTCTGCCAGCATCCCCCTTTCCGTGACGCAAGGGTTGTGGGTTCGAGCCCCACCAGGAGAAATTTTGTCTTTTGGCTCTCTCCCGGACTTCTATATATTCATGGTTAGGTGGCCCCAGGTCATCTTTTTGCTTTTCGTAGTCCCCGAGGGTGCGCGCGGGCGCGGCAGCTCTCGCCGTGCTTTCTTGTCCTTTTTGGCATAACCAGGTGTACAAATGGTACCATTTGAAGTGGCACGCGACGCAGGAGTGATACGGATGTCGAAACTTCCTGCAAAGTTCTATTGAGAAACTTCACGGCCTGCGTTCACGGTGTGGTCTGCGGCCACGTGGCTCCGCCTGCGGCAAGCGTAAGTATTGGAGCTGCGTCAAGAATAGATCGACTGAGCAAACACCAAACCCCGCCAAATCTTTAATTGTATACTTCAGGTCAGAGGGGAACGTTAGAGATTGTTGAGGAGTATGATGCCTCAGCGGCAGCACGCACGAGACAATGGTATCTCGAGAGGCGGGGGCGGCAGGGAAGCTCCTTTGGCCCTAATGACTGCCAGAGATGACCATGACTGGCCACTTGGTGCAGAATTTTTCAACAATAACAGAAAACAAATGTGAAACTGCAGTCCTCAAAAGTACACACCTTCGCTCCTTGTTTAAAAACGCCAGTCTCGACGGATTCGCGTGCCAAGTTTCATGCATGACTGCTTCGAAGATCTCGTGTTACTTGCATTACTTCACCGGCATTATCGGAGGCTCTCACCCAGAAACTTCGGGATCAGAGGTGTCGAGACCTGAGCGTGTATAGAAAAGTGCGGGGGTGGCCTGTGCCCTCGGCGTGCGTACGTATCGCAGTACGCGTTGGAAGGCTGTGGTCTGACAGCGGCCCTTCGCTGCTTGTCCTCCTACCATCGACACCAGCTTTTGTCATACTCTAATATCTACAATATGGCTTCACCAGCACATCTGAATGGCGACCCGCAAGCTTCAGGCGTCCTTTCAGCTCCCATCGCCTCTCGAGCCGCCGCGACCTCTGCGGAACCGCTCAGCTCGGGGCCTATCCATTCGATTCCCATCCCTGACCGTCCTCCCGTTGGCTACCGATTCAGAGAGATATTATTTGGCATCGTCTGGGCCATTGTATTCATCCTGATGCGCGCAAGTCAGATGGTCATGTACCCGCTCAGCTTCGTTCGAGGAGGATGCCGCCGAAGGTGCGTCGCGCGTTTCCGTTCTTCGCTGGCGCTTCTCCGGCGTACGCAGTACCTATGAAGACTTGCAAGAACATGGGGGCACTTTCGAGAGCTCTTTGAAGCTCATTCGCTCGGAAAGAATCTTCGAAGAGGCGGACATGATGCTGCACAGGAGCTCGGAATGCGCGGAGGACACAGACTTGCAAAAGGGGTAGCTGACTCGACTGAAAGCCACGTAAACTGACGGTCTCATTCTGATAACTATGTCTAGATACTGGGAATTCATCAGTCGCACCAAATCCGTATTCGCCATCATCCTGACCTACCTCTCGGGCTCGACGACGCTTGTGATGACGTGCGACGATTCCATCGACCTTCATGAAGTGATGGTCAAGAACGACAGCGGAGTAGTGATTGGCTTCAAGTTTGATGATAGAGCTGGTATGTCACGTATCTAAGTCTTCTGTGCGAGCCGTGCTGTTTTCCAGCGGCGTAGGCACACGTGTCAAAAGAGCTGACAGTCTTGCCTGCCAACAGTGTGGATCGCCAACCATCAGATGTATGCTGGTCAGTAGTTACCACGTTAATGAGTCCCGATTGTACCCGCCGGACCCGCGATGGTGCTGTCCATGAGGCTACGTACTGACAATCAATCTACCTCACTCCGCCGTCCCACGCCACGTCTCCACCGCCTTTTTCTCTCTACACTCCTACACCTGACCCCTCCGCAACAGACTGGATCTACATCTGGTCTCTCCTCCACCTCTCCGACCTCGCCTCGTCCCTCTCTATCGTCCTCAAAGCCTCCCTGTCCCGTGTCCCCATCGCCGGTCCCGCCATGCTTCTTTGGAAGTTCATCTTCCTCTCGCCTATGCGTCGCAGCTCAGCTCCAGCAGAACTGAACGAGGATGGCACCGTAAAAGAAAAGGCGAGGCGGGCGGCGGTCAAGGGGACTTGGGAGGGCGACAAGGAGGCGACGGGCAACATCCTGTGGAACCTTGGAAGGAGGGCGATGAACAAGGCGAAGCCAGAGAAGGGTGGCGAGAAAGGCAAGGAAGGGAAGGTGGCCCTTCTGATGTTCCCTGAGGGCACTGTGCGTTCTTTTCGATTGTGGTGGGAAGCTTGAGCAAGCACTGACTGGGTCACGATAGCTCGTCTCGCCGTTGACACGACCGAGCTCGGCCAAGTATGCCGAGAAGATGGGTATTGTAAGCTTGCGTCACTGTTACTTGCTTCCTTCTACATACTGAGCCTACGTTCGCTTTCGCAGAAGGATTGCTCCAACATGCTTCTCCCTCGTTCGACGGGCCTGCTGTTTGCGTTGCGGACGCTTCTTCCGACTATGCCCGATCTCAGTCTGTATGACATGTGAGCTGAATCAATTCTTGATCTTGGATGCATCGAGGCCCTTCTGTCGAAGCGCCGTCGCCTTCCGGCAATGCGTCAGCAAGCTGGCCCAATGGTGGCTGCCTTTTCGAACCGACAGAACGCTGACAAGAGATCTTGCCCCTTCTTAGGACTGTCGGATATCCTGGGCTTCCGCCAGCCGGCCACGCCCAGGCATACTACTCCCTCCGCTCCATCTACCTGAACGACCAAGGTCCACCCAAAGTTCACATCCACCTCCGCGCGCTCGACCTCTCGACCGTCCCCTCGCTCGGCAACCTTCAGCCAGGACCAGACGAGAAGGAGGAGTACGCGAAGAAGAGCACCAAGCCGGTTGAGGATGATGCAAAGTTGACGGACAAGGAGCGGGGCGAGTTTGATGTGTGGCTGAGGGGAGTTTGGACGGAGAAGGATGCGTTGCTGGAAGGGTTCTACGAGAAGGGCGAGTTCGAGTGTAGGGAGGGCCAGAGGGTCGAGATGCGCTTGGGAAGTCGTGGGATTGATGATTGGGTATGTCACATTTGTGCTCAACAAGAGGGTGTAGAGTTCGGCTGACCCGCGACGGCACAGCTCGCCATCATCATCACGGTCGTGCCCGTTTACGTGGCGTGGAGAGGTGTGGTCTGGTGGGGAAAGTTCTTTGGGTATTGGAAGTGATGCTTCGTTCATGCTATAGAGTTTTAATACATTATCGTTGTTACCTGCACTTACGCTCAAGTCAATAGACACGTGTAAAGAGGCTGTGCTGTGATTGACGTTGCTCCTTCGATCCACCCGCTCTCTTTCTCTCACTCTCTCTCGCTCTCTCGCTCTCTCGGCGACAAAAAGAAAAAGATGGAAAAGAAAAAGATAGAAATGAATTTAGTTCAAAACTCTCCCCACCGAAGAAAGCTACACAATGTTTTCGAAGGATGGGGTCGCCCGCGGGCGACAGCGATCGCCGCTCAGGCGGCGTGGGCAGCAGCGCCGGCAGCGGAGCCAGCAGCGATCTTCTTCTGGAGCTCGGTGACGTAGACTGAAACAGAAGACGAGAGCAGTGAGTCCAGGCGGAAGAGTGGACAGGAGGAAAGGAGAACGAGACGCACGCGAGTCCATCATCTCGTTGACCTTGATGAAGCGGTCCTTGCCGGCCTCGAACTCGATGAGGAGGATGTACTGCTCGCGTCCACCTTCTTAGCTTTCCTCTATGGAAGAAGTGATGGAAGAATTGAGGACGCACCTCGTTGGTGTAGGGGTCACCGGACTGCACGAGCGGGGAGGAAGGGTCAGCGCGCGGAGGTCGCAAGAGCGGAGCAGAGAGGAAGGGGACGCACGACAGCCTGTCCGTCAGTCTTGACGTGAACGGCGATCTTGTCGACCTGCTGGACGACGTCTATGGGCGTGCCAAACTGTTTGTTCCACCGTGAAAAGTCAGCTGCTCGTCCCATCCACTCGCTCCACCCCGCCGCGAGACGAAAAGGGGACGCACGTTGAACGACTTGACGATGGACGTCTGGAGATGCTTCATGAACTCGAGCGTCGCCTTCTTGTCGCGTCCGTCGGGCTGACCGAAGCCTCCCAAGCTCTGAGGACTGCTCTCGTCGTCGTCGTCGTCGAGGTCAGCTTTTTCGCGCGAACGAGTGGAAGGGACGCACCGGAAGAAGTAGCGGAACTTGGGGTCGTCGCTGAGGAGGCTCGCGACGCCCTGGTAGTTCCACTCGTTCAAGTACTTGAGGTGGTTCATCGCCGCCGTCTTCTGCTGGGCGAGCAGCGCCGAGTCGTCGTTGTGGTGCGAGGCCATCGCCGAGTCGACAGCAGCCTTCTGCGACAGCGCGGAGCAGGAACGAGGTCAGCTTCGAGCGCGACGACGACGACGAGCGGACAGAAACACGCACGATCTTGTCCATTGTTCTTCTTCTGGTAGCTGGGTGAAGTTTTAGTGCGAGTTGTGGGCGAAAGTCGTGCGAAAAGTGAGGGCGAGGGACGCGAGCGAGTTGAGGGGAGGAAGCGAAGGAGCTGGGGACGCGCCGAGGCTCCAAGTCAAGTCGCCCTCGCCCTTGACCCCTTTACGTCGAACCTTTCCTCGTCTCTTCTTTTGAGCCACTTGTACTTGACTGCAATAATTTTGTGCTTTCTTGAGCTGTATACTCTCGGTTTGTGCGTCACAACTCGCTACAGCTTGCACGCAGGCGGAGGAGAGCTCGTCTGCACAGCCTTCCTCCACGTATACTTCAGCGCGCCCCCGAATCGTTGTGTTACGCCCTCCTGTCTAAAGAAGAGCTTGTAGTTCCACAAACAGCTTTGAGTGTGACGCTCCTTCACCAGCCAGAGGGACACCCGCCGTTTTGGTCCTGCCACGTCCTGGTGGCGTCGCGTTGCTGCACCGCGCCTCTCAACTACGACAAGCATCAAAGCAGGCTTGCCACAGTCATAAGCTTTTCAATTCAATCCCGCTTTGTACATGTGGGTGGCCGCTACCAGGTGACAGGAGTGGTGTGCAGAAGCATCCAACTAGGGCGGACGAGAGGCGGCGGAGCCGGGATGAGTTCGTCGTCCTCCTTCTCGTCGACATCGGCCGTTGCGCCATCACTCTTCTGCTCGCCTGGCTCCCCAGCTTTCTCGATCCTCCTCTTTTCCCTCACTTTTCCCTCCCACTCTCTCAACTTAGACTCCTCTTCTTCCGCTTGCTCCTCCTGCTCGGCACGCTCGTCCGCCGTGTCCCTCGTGATCGTCTCGGCCGGCACGTCCATCACTCGGATCGAAAAGTCTCGCACTAGTCTCTCAAACTTGAGGTCGTCGGCGGGGGTGATGTCGAAGAAGTTGGGCGAGAAGAACGAGGCGGTGTGGAGGGTTTCGGAGTGGTAGTGGAGGGTGTGGGCGCTCAAGGCGGTGGAAAGAGTCGAAGCGAGGAAGATGGAGGATTCGGTTCGCGTGAAGGCGGGTAGAGTGACTGGAAAAGATAGGTCTTTTGCCCTTGACGTAGTCTTCGGACTTCCAAGAGAGGGTTTCCGTTGCTACGGGCAGCGAGAGGCCATAAGCTCGAAGGAGGCGTTGGAGTGTTTTCTCTTCCTACTCGAATTCCCATCAGACCTCATTGGGGCAGTATGAAAAGAAGTACGCACTGCTGGAAAGTCTTTGGGTCTTCCTCCCCAGACCGACGCGCACCACCTCATGTCAAAACACGGACCACAATCGTACTCGTCGTGCACTTGCCACTCCCACTTTGCCCACGTCCATGGATCCCTCCACGCATCGCGTCGACTCGAGAACTTCCTCTTGTGCTCCTCAGTCCAACGGCATCCAGCGCAGTGAAAAACGTCAAAGCACCCCCCACAGTCGCACCGCTCCGGGTACCCGTCCTTCTCCAGCTCGAGCTCTTCGAAAATGTTCATCAAGTCGCGGTGAACGAAGCTGAAGTACGACTCCTCCTCCTGCATGAAGCTCTGGAGCAGCTCCCATCTGACCATCTCGAGCAACTCGAGCGGCAAGTCGGCGAGGCCGATCCTCTCCTTCCAGCGCTTCTCGTACCGCACGACGACGCCGCGTTCCTTCCTCGCGATGATGAGGTCGAGCACGAGCGCGTTGGGAATGAACTTGTGGTACGTTCTTCCGGCTTTGACGAGGTCGTAGGCGTTGAGCGGGAGGCCGTAAACGAGCGAGCCGGCGCTGTCGATCAACGCAAAAGGCGAGCGCTCAACGGTGACGAAGGGGGTGGACATTGACGACGGCGAGGTCGGGCGACGCTGGCCTGTCGGTGTAGGTGGTGAAATAAAGGTGGAAGTTTTCGAGCTCAGTCGATGCTTCGGAGGAAAAGTCGAGGTGGTGGAGCAGAGCCAACCTCGCGCTGACTCGCCACTCAGGAGACGCCCGACGCGTCCTTCCCTCCAACGCGTCCAGCCGCCACGTGGCACTCACGCTGCCTCTCGCACGGAGACTGGCAAACCTTTTTACACACAAGGAACGGAGTGTATCTAATGGAACTAATGAGCGGCCGACGTCCAAACGCTAGAAATGTGTCCCCAAAAGGTGCTCAGTGTCATTCGAGCAGATGTCAACTAGTCTACGCGTGGGGTGCTCCCCACTCCCTCAAGAAAGTGTATCAAAAATCCTCTAATCCCACAAGCTGGTCTATAATGCTTTGCCGAGGAACCGACGAAGCAAGGTGAAAGATGAAGAGTGTCTGTGTGCTTCGCTTACGAAGGGCACGTCAGCGCGCTCGTCCCTGCTCGACGAAAGACGTCCGACCACAGCGCACCTTGAAAGGCAAACTATGTTGGACGCTTCGATGCACCACCTTAAATCTCACGGTGTTGCGAAGGAGACTTGGGTTTACTGTGAGTCACGGATCGTTCAACAAATCAGCCCCTTTCCCCCTAAATGCGACCGGCGTCCGCCGCCGAGAAGGAAAGAAATTTCTACTCACGGAGAGGCGCTAGGGCGGGTGTGGTGCTCCTGGTGGTTGTTGTGCTCCTCACCTAGTCATTCAAGTACTGTTAGCGACCTGGAAATGAAAGAGGAAAGACCATAGCGCACCCTTGCCCTGGTGCTCTCCACCACGTCCGCCACGCGGGACCATCCTCGTCCTGCCGTCCTCAAAAGTCCTCCTCTCGAAGCTGGGAGGCGTGAGAGGAGGGAGCCCACGAGCAAACCTCTCAGCATTGGTGGTGAGCTTGCCGTACATCGCACGAGCGACGAGTTCGGCCGTCGAGTCCTCAGGCGTGGTGCGAGTGGGCGAGGCCGAAACGACGGCGACGAGGACGCAGAGGAGGGAGATGACGGAGAAGCGCATGCTTAGGGTCTGATGGCTTGTGGAAGGGGGAGCGGGAGGGGAAGGGAGGGGAGGTAAAGAGCGTGAAAAGAGTGGCTGGGGGTGAGGGAAGGAAGGAGGAAGAAAGGGGAATTCGGCGTGGCTCGGATTTATAGGCTGCAAGGGGCAGCAGTCAGGACTCCGTCGCAGTGATCCGCGGCAGTCACACAAACGAGGCGATCAATAATTTCGGCGTGGGAGAGGAGGTCTGAGCGTGATTTTCTCACGATAGCGAGCTTCCGTGGGCGGTGTTGTAGTGCGGATCGGAAGGACGTGGCAGAGCAGGAGGACAGGCAGAGAATCGGTGTTGTCATGGCAGGTGAAAGTAAGACTCACAGAGCTCTACCGGAGAATTATCAGGCAGGAGAAAAGCTGACGGCTGGGGCCTGCGAAATGCTGTACCCACGCCGCAAAGCAGGAGTTCGACAGGTGTCGCCGCGTACCCTTCCTCAACCATGACAGAGCGACTTTCCCTTCATGGAAGCTCCGAAAGAGACAACACCCAAAGCTGTTGTGGAGAGGTTTGTCCGTCGCTCGGGGCTTCGGTGGAGTTTTCCGAAGAACTAGCGGATTCAGGGTCCAGCTGTAGAAACAAAGTGTCGAAAGGGTTTTCGACGGAGCAAAGCAGAGCGGCATCGTGGCTGAAGAAAGAGGAACAGATCAGCAAAACAAATCTGAGTCACTACGTGAAGCACCAGTAACAGTCTGAGAGATTCACCACGACAGCACGAGCATTCAATCAAAGAGGAGACCGACATCGCCTCCCCCAGCTTTCGCCAGCGTGCGGACGAGGCTGCCGAACAAGCCGCCGAATAGAAACGCGCTGCCAGTCGAAAGCCCTAGAACTGATAGAAGATGTAACAACAAGGACTCACAACTACACCGCCCTCCCACAGCTCGGTATTTAAAGCCACGTCACCACTCCGCTCTCAGCCATTCCCTGACCTCGCCCAGCAGCCTCATCTTGACCTCCCTTTCCCTCCAGAAATGATCCGCGCCCTCCACCTCCACGCTCTTGAACCTCTCAGTCCCCTCCCCCAACCCCTCACTCCACGCCCTCAGCTTCCCGACGCCCGAGAAGTTGTCCTCGTCGCCAAACACCGCCAGCACATCGTTCGTCGCGACGCGTTCCTTGAGACCAGAGGTGAAACTCGAAGAGCGGAAGGCGGTGAGAGCCCACATGACGGAGAGGGGGTAGCTGATGAGGACGTAGCGCGTTGGGATGGAGGTGGGCGGAGGACAGATGGACGCGCAGAGCGAGCCGAAGGAGTATCCGATCAGGGCGAGTTGAGTGGGCTCGAGTGGGAGGAGGATCGTCTTGACGAGGTATTCGTAGTCTTCTGCTTCTGGAATGCCGCTACATGACCAACGCTCGCTGGTCAGCACTCGCGTACGCCCTCCTCGCCCACCAAGCACCATAGAAAGAAAGGGAGAACTAACGAGAACGACGCCCACCCCTCACTCTCACCCGCACCTCTAGAATCGTACCTCAGTACCGTCCACCCATCCTCAACCAACACCCTCGCGACGCCGGCGAGGACGTGATCCTCCTTCGCTCCTCCTAATCGGCCGTACGGGTGCGCGATGATGGCCGCTTTCGGGGCTGGCGGTGGGGTCGTTGGTTGTTGGAGGATGTAGGCGAGTGAGATGCCGGATGGAAGTCGCGCTTTGCCGGTCGTCGACATTGATGGAGGCTGGTCCAGAGGCGAGGGGCGGCGAGCTGGGAGGTGGAGGTGGGGAGCTGACGAAGTCCTCGGACCTGGGAGGAGACCTCGACCAACCTGCATATTGTACTGACCATGGTTGGAATCTGCTACGAATGTATGCAAAATTGGTTCAAGAATGATGAACATCAATTTTGAACAGCGCAAGACCCCTACAAGCAGCTCCTCAATCTTGCCGCTCACATCCGCCTTCACACGATCCCTACGAAAGAGATAACCTTCAATCTAGAGGCAGTGATCCTGGCTATAGTTCCTCTTTTGCCTCCCGCTCAGCTCCACGCGCTCATGCCCCAACGACCTGACCACTGGAGGCGCCACGTGTGCTGGCGCTTTACCCGTGTGGACAGGATGCCTCGCCGTCGTGGTGGGGTGCAAAGTCTGGAAGGGGTAGAAAGTCAGCGCTATCACTCATGAGAGTAACAATGGGCGTTTTAGGCGTACTGGGTGGGGGCGAGCGTGGTTCAGCACCGGCCTTTGGTGCGCCTGCTGGCCTGGAGCCAAACCATGATGGGCTAAGCGACGACTAGAAAGTCAGCACCACTCCGTTCACCTTCTTGGGCTGCACAAGCCTTACCCTGCTTATAACTCGCATCATGTTCGATCCCCAACAAGCGGTCCTGGTCGACAAAATGCAACTTCCCGTGCGGCGGCTGGGGAGGCTTCTGAACTCGCCCGCGTCCGCTCACTCGAGGATGACTGACGTGCGTCCCTCCAGCTGGGGAGCGAGATCGACGAGCTCGATGAGCTGAGGCTGGAGCGGCGTGTGGCGTGCGAGTCGGATGAACAGGGGCCATGGTGCTGGGTTTTCGGAGTGCGGGCTGAGTCCGATGAGAGGTGACGATAGAAGACGGTGAAGGAAGGATGATGAATAGGTTTTGAGGTTAGAAAGGGGAAGGGTAGAAGTAGAAAGGAAGAGAAGGTACGTTTGGGGATGGGGACTGAGGAAGAGAGGAGCGAAGGCGGAGTATTGATGCCGTAAGAAGAACTTGGCTCCGCGGTGGAAGAAGCGCTGGCGGAACTGCAAGGCAATCAAAAGCAAGGAAGACCCCTTAAACCCACATGGTAGAAGATAGGGCAGTGTCCAAGCAGCAAAGTCACGAGGGAAGATTGTTAAATGGAGAAGGCGAAGGCCAGAAACACGTGGCGGAAGACGATAGAAGAACGGAGAGAGACAGTGTTCTTTAACGTAAGAAAGTTCAATGACTCACTGAAGCTACACGTCAGACAAATAAGAAAGCTCTTCCAATAAAGATCCGGCTACGCGTACTCCCTGTGCAAGAACCCTCCCTCCGTAAGCTCCCTAAGCCCCTTCGCTAAACTTCCTTTCTAAGCTGTCCTCCTAAGTTGTCCCCCTAAGCTCTACTCCTAAGCTCTCCTCCTAAACATTCAACCCCACGTCCACTTTACCAGTGATCATACTCCTCTTCCTCCTCATCGCTCTCCTCATCGAAATCCGCCAACGAAACCTCAAGCTCACGGTACATCATCAACAGCCTGACCAGGCGGTCCATCACATCCTCCTCTCCGTCGTCATCATGCTCGCGGCGACTTGAATAGCGGAGGGAGTCTCCTGGTCGGTAGACGTGCACGGGGGAACGGCGAGGTGGGCGAGGTGGGAAGACGTATGGCGCCGTGTCGCCGGGGATGACGTGCGAGTAGTAGCTGGGGGTTTAGGAGGAGAGTTTAGAAACGAATCAAATTCTGTAGATTCAAACAAGAGTTTACCAGTCGTTTCGGAACGGACAGTGGAGCTGGCCCTCTCGCATCGACTTGGCGAGGTAGCTGTACGCACGAACGACTTCAGCTCTGAGAGCGCGCGAAAGTGGCTGGAGAGGGGAACCAAACGACGTACTTGCAAGGCTTCTGCTTCATCTTGTCCTTGAATGACTTTGTGAGCCTCTCTTTCTCTTCTCCCTGAGGGAAATAACGGGACGACGGCGTGATGAACGACGACGAAGCGCGGCAGAGGGGGCCTGGTCGGCACGGCCGTCAGTGAGGGTACGCTCGCGCAAGAACGGGACGAGTCTACTCACAATCCGTTTCTTCCTTCTCGTGCCTCACCTTTTCCTTCTTCTTACTCTCCCTCCATCCGCGAATGCAAGCAAAGTGGAACCCGTGGCTGCAGTTCTCTGTTTCGTCCGAACAAAAGGGCGCGAACGGCGATAAGCCCCACATTGCCCCCCAGTCGTCCCTCGCAATCTCGCACGAATGAAAGAGACGCACCGAGCAGTCCCCAAGACTCCGAAACAACCTCCAAGCAGATCGCACAAGTCTCGGTGTCGTCGTCCGCCCTCGAGCTGCTCCCACTCGCCTCGCCGTTGGTGGAGGGCTCGAGCTCGTGCGCGTAGAAACACGACTTGCCGCGGTGGCAGTAGCCTGTCAGAGAGAGTAGCATCATTATTTGAATGTATAAAAAAAGGTGAAAGATTGCAGCGCACCTTCTTTGAAGAACCTGCAGACGATGGTCTTGCGGAACTGCGCCGTCGACAGCGTCGGTGCGGATGGAGGCGGCGCTCGGATCGGAATCGCTCTCGGTCTCGAGCTCACTGGAGTGAAGATTGGTGGTGGTGGAGTGTACGTCGGCGCTTTGGGCGAGAGCGTGGCTGCGTGCGAGGCAGGAGGAGCACCAGGAGGAGGCGTTAGCGCGCCGCTGGGACGACCAGGGGGAGGGCCAGGAGGAGTGGAACAAGGGTCGAGGGGTCGTGAGACTTACAGGAGGATGGAGAACTCGGTTGGTGGTGTTCACTCATGGTTTGTTGCTGAAATATTGGGGGCGAAGGTGTGCTCGGAGGTGTGGCAGGAGGCAGGACTTGGGCGCTCGGGCGAGCTTCAAGAGGCTCGGAGATGGAGCCTGGCGAGAGTCGTGAGTATTGCGCGACTCGTAGCCACGTACAGAAGGAGGGGTCAAGTAGTGATGCTCAATGAAGCTTCAATTAGCGACGGAAAGCAGTATCTAATGATGGTGTCAGATACCACTTTGACACGTGGCAACACAGCCTCGCGCTCCAGAGCTCAGTTTGAGTGCTCTGGCGCTCGTTCTTTCACCTTTTCTTTTCGTCTCAGGACCTGGTGTCATCTACCCCACTTCTATGAGGCTCAGAAGTTACACCATAATCCACTCTTATCGTGTGGTAGGTCGAGCACCCACCCCAAACGCGTTGGCAACCCCCTGAGCACCTCAAACGCTGGGCCGCGCGTCAGGCCTCCACATTTTTTTTAGCGTAATGCCAGTGCCCTCTTCCTGAGTTCAACTTCAAACACTTCTCCAGCTTCGACACCTCAGCCGGAACCTCGCGGTTCTCACGGATTTCCTAGCGACCTCGCCCTCGCCCCCTTCCTTCCTTTCCTTCCTTCCACCTCCCTCCCTCCCTCCTTCCATCCTACATAACTCTATCCTTCCCACTCCTTTATCCTCAAACACAATGCACTTCCCCATCCTTGTCCTCCTCCTCGCGTTCTTCACCCTCGGTTACGCCGTCGGCAGCACCCCCACCACCAACGCCGAACGTCTCGCGAGGGGGTTGCCTCCCCTCACGCCCAGATCTTTCGTCAAGAGGTCTTTCGAGGACGGGAGGATGAAGATGGTCCCCAGGGCTAGGCACCACGGACACGGGAACGGCCATGAACACGGCGGCCACGGCGGAGGAGGTGAGCCACTCTCCTTTCTTCCCCCACTTTGAGTGATGAGCTCGAGAGAGGTGCCAATAATAATTGTTGATATAGGTCACCACCACCCTCACCCTAGTGCTTCTCCGTAAGTTGCTTCTTGTTTTTGATGTTGAGTGACGAGGGCGGGCATCGACGGAGCCCGGTGGAAGAGGCGCTGACCCCATTCTTATCCCGCGATTGGTTGCAGTCGTCCCAGGTACTGAGCGCCAGGATTCGAGTTCTTGCTGACTTCAAGCTGCTTTTTGGTACGCCTTCTCATTCACAGCCTAACAACCCTCTGCGTCCTGACCATAGACGAAACGCGCAGACCGAGCGTTATCACCCCTCCCTTCTGTCGCCTTCGAATATTCGAGGCAGGCCTCGATGGGCTGCTAGCAGTCTATTTGTAGTACCTTTGTCTATTTCTGCCGTGCTTAGTGTAGCTGTAGCTTTTCTTTTATGGCGCACGCATGCTGGAAATGCAAGAGCTTCCTTTTGGAGAAGCCAAGTTGTCTGAAAAAACTTTCGATGAGAGCTTGAAGGAGTTCGAGCAGCTAGATCAAGCTCAACCCTTTTGTTTTGAAAACTATTGCCATCACTTACTAAATCAAAACAACCTAGTAGACCAAGCCTCTTCCGCCCTCCTCGTCATCTGTCCACCCGCACTCGAGCTCGAAGTCTTCCTCTCGCCTCCACCCTGCCCACCCCCGGTCATACTCCCCGGTCCACCCGACATGGACCCCGAATGCTTCCCTCCTCCCTCTTTCCCACCGTGCGTACTATTCTTCCCACCACCGGGGCCACCGCCCATCGTGTCGTTCTTTCCTCCGCCGTGGCCGTTCATCGTCATGTTGCCGCCGCCGTGCGTGCTGTTCCCGCTGAAAGTGCTGTTCGTCCCGCCTGGGAAACCACCGGTTGAGTTTCCAGACATTCCGGGATTGGTAGAGTTGGAGGAGCTATAGTGTTACAAGAAGGGCGTCAGCTGCGTTGATCGAGAAGGAGGGGAGCACTCGAGGAGGGAGAACTCAACGTACGTTCCAGTGGAGGCTGCGGCTGAGGCGCCTGAAAGACGGTCGCTGGCTCAGAAAACAATTCGGGATTGGATGAAAGCTGATGGCTTGCTCACCAGCTGAAGTAGCCACCGTATCCGCATTCGAATCATCCGACCCAGCTGACGTGGCGATCGTCGCTCCCGTGTTCGACCCAGTATCGGCAGCCGCAGTCGATGAAGCATCATCCGAGGAACTTGAAGAGTCTTTATAAACAAAGAAGTACCTATTTGAAGAAGTTTAGGATCAGCCAAAGGTCTCTCGTCACGTCACGGCAGAGAGGGCAACGGAGAAAGACTGCAGGCTCACCAGCATGCGACTGCTACCGCAATCACTACAAGAACGAGACCACCAATCATGAGGTATTTCGTCCCATTGCCTTTCCCCTCGCTGTTGCCACCATCGGAGCCCGAATCGTCCTGTGCCCCGTACTGCTCGTCAGCTCCGCTCCGGTCGCCACGCCACACCTCTCGTCCGAGCAGATCAACCAGACACTCACACCCTTTGCCTGACTCTTCATGATCCAATACGTATCACCACCCTTTCTCTTCTTCTTCCCTTTGCTTTTCTGCTTCCCGCCCCTCACTTTCGCTCCTCCTGGCGCTCTCCGAAAGCTGGTTGACGCAGGTGGTCTTCCAGCACGACCTCCGACAGCTTGCAGAGGCCGCGAGTCGTCCTCCGAGTCGCTTGCTGCTGCATCTTCTGTCTTTTTGACCGTTTGATATTTCCGTCCATCAACTTCCGGCTCGTCGCTGTCATCGAGGTAGGCTTCGAGATCGAGACTGCTTGCGGACGAGAGCTCGGAATCGGAGCTGGAGCTGGATGAACGCAGTGTGGTTGGACGTGGTGAGCGTGTCCGGCGACTCATGGTGGTGACCCTGGTAGAATGGACTAGAAACTTAGAGCAAAGAGAAGGAGGCTGGGGATGGTGAAAGGAGGAGCAAGGCGGGGCGGGCCACGGAGGCCGACGGCGCTGCGGGCCTCGGAAGATCTCCTAACTTGTGCTATTTTTCGCATCACAACATCGCCAGCTTCAAGCTAGCTCAAAAGAACGAGAGAGCTCTCAATCTCAGCCTCATGTGGTGTTTTGTAACACCGCATGAGCGAGCGTTCGCAAGCGGACCACAACTTGCGCCACGTGGTGAAGATATGCTCTTGTTTAGCTAGGCGCAGGCCAAATGTATCATACGCGGGTATCCCAGTGTCCATGACCTTCTCCCTCACAACTTTTAAGTGTCTATAATACCCTCGGACCCTCCCCACTATCCCTCAACATACTCTGACCTCTCAACAACCTCCTCTGATCGTCCCCCTCCGCAAACAACATCGTATCCACCGACCCTGTAATGGACCGATGCGCGTCCGACGACGTCGAGAACTTCCTTCCTGGCTGAAGCGCGAAAGGAACAGAAGAAGGCGGGGTGTGTGGTGCCGGCGGGGACTCGGAGTAGGAAAACGTTGGCGAGACGGGGAAGCCTGGGTGTTGGCGGAGGTCCTGGAGCGAGAAGTCCGAGTTGCGAGGCGTGACGTCTTGTGGGTAGGGTTCTCGAGGGTATGGTTGGAAGGAGTAGTGTCGGTCTGGTGCGCCGTGGCCGGGGTTCTCCGTGAAGAATTCGTCCTCCCACTGGTGGTCCCCGTGTCCTCCGCCGGATGCTCCACCGCCGCCCATCGCGCCCATTTGAAGCATCTCGGGAGGGAATTTCGAGGCCTCCTTGATCTCGGCTTCTTCTCTTCGGGTTTTGCGAGCTTTTTTGTTGTAGATGTAGAGAGCGACGAGGAGGATGATGGCGCCGACTCCGCCCAGCGCGCTGCATGGACGGATCGAATGATCAGCTGACGTGGCGACGCATGGTGGCAGCTGAAGGCACAGAGACGCGGGAGAAAAAAAAAAAAAAAAAAACAAGACGTACATTCCAGTGACCATTCCAGTGTTTACGGAGCTTGATCCTCCTCCGCCGGAGGAGGCCCCCGATGATGCGGACAACGACGAAGAGGAGGTTTGCGACGCGGTCGTCCGTGAGGAGGTGACGAATGACGAGGAGGCACTAGAGCTAGCGCTGGAGCTCGCGGAGGTGGCAGAGGAAGAGCCTGATGACTTTGTTGATGTTTTTGCGGAGGAGGTGCTGGAGGTGGACTTGCTGGACGAGGAGGAGGTCTTGCTGGCCGAGCTACTGCTGTTCGAGGTCGCGCTTGAAGACGCGCTCTCGCTCGAGCTGGAGGAGGAGCTCGAGTCGGTGCTGGTAGCCGTGGAAGTCGCGGAGGTATCTGATGTTGCTGAAGATGTAGACAAATCGGTAGAAGTGGAGCTGGTAGAAGCGGGGCAGCTCGTCGCCGTAGGAATGAGTGTGGTGCTAACGTGTGTGCTGGTGATTTTCTGAAGCAGTACCGTGAGTGTTTCGAGGGAGGTGACGGTGCTGGTGGAGAAGCTGGTGGTACAAGACATGACTTATGGAAGAATGAAGATGTGATGAAGAGGAGGAAGAGGGAGAAAGCCGATGCAGGTGGAGAAATTCTGGGCGGACTCCTCAAGCGGCAAGGAGGATAGGGGAAGGTCCTGCGGCGCACGCTGTTTCCAAGCAGAGGGACGCGTCAAATTTACCGAAGAGCACTTGCTGACAGGAGGGTCTGTGATGCGACGGATCTGAGCGCTACGAAGCATGTGGGTCCATTCGCACGTGAGTGGGTCCTAGCGACACGTGTGGGTTTGAACGAAGAAACATCCATCAAAGGTAGCGGAAACGTAGAAATAGGTCCAAACACCATCTTATCCCATCAAAAAGGCATCTAAGAGAGGACGACATGCTACGTTCCTAACCCCAAAGCATCCTCTGCTCCCTGTCGAACGTGCTCTCGCCTCCGCCCAACAAATTCCTCTGCTCGCGTTCCGCCGAGGTCATCGTTTGTGCTGACGTTGCGATTGATGGTGTAGCACTCGATTGATATTCTCCAGGACGATATGGCGACATTGCGGGGTCGGTAGGCGGGATTGGCGGCGCAGAGTGAGGGAACGCCGACGGGTGGGCGTAGCCGGCGTGTTGCTGCTGAATGGGAATGGTTGTCGACATTCCTTCAGAGTAAGGCGCCGAGCCTTGACCGGCATGGCTCTCCATCCCAGGCGTAGGAGCAAAGTATTCGCCCTCGTCGCCGCCCTTGCCCCCGTACCCGCCCATCTGAAGCATCTCGGCTTTGGATCTCATCGCCAGGGCGTCGGCCTCTGCCTCGGCCTCTCGTTTCCCGAGAAGCTTCTTAGCGTACATGGCGAGGGCGATCAGAAGGCCTATCACGACGACAGCACCAACGACGCTACGAAAAAAGACAATCGTGTCAGATCGCTGACGTGTTTCGTCCAAGTGTGGATTGACAGGGAAAAGAAGGGTGGTACGTACCCGCCTGCGATCGCACCCGTATTTGACGATTTGTCGGATCCGGTGCTAGACTGGGTGGAGGTGGCCGCGGCGGAAACCGATGAAGAGGAGGTCTGGGAGACTGAGCGCGTTGAGGTTGCGAGACTCGACGACTTGCTGGTGCTGGCGAGAGAGGCTGAAGTCGGGGATGCGGAAGCCGAAGAAGAAGAGGAGGAGGAAGAGGAAGAGGAGGTTGACGATGCCACGCTGGAAGTGCTCCCACTCGAGGCCTGGGAAGCCGACGAGGATGTTGATGACGTGGTCGATGGAGCTTGACTGGTCGTCGTTGTTGTGGTTGTGGTGGTGGTGGTGGTGGTAGCCGGACAGCTGGTCGCAGTAGGGATCAGACTGGTGCCAGTGACCGTCCTAGTGATCATTTCCGTGTTGGTGATGAGGAAAGTGTAGGTCGCCACAGTGCCGGCCTGCTCAAGCTCGGTGCGAACATAGTCGCTCTCGGAGGTCGTGACCGTCGTAAAGATGCTTGTGGAATAGCTGGTGACACACGACATGCTTGATTGGTGACTGAGGGGAACAAGAAGAGAATGGCGAAACGACGAGGTAGCCCTGCCACCCTCAGGGCCAGATCGGCGGACGGAACCCGCGAACTCCTGAAACTCGCCGCTCTTTGTCTGAAACGCAGCCGGACATGCACAGCGAGGTTCGTGAGCGGACTTGTGGAGAAAAAGTGAGGAGGCAGAGGCACGAGCAGAGGCGCAACACGAGCACGGTTCGTGTCCGCGCGTTGGGCGTGCAGTCGGCGCAAGGGAGGGTCTAAGCAGCATCGTTGACGTAAAGTACTGCAAGAAGTGATGGTAGCAAGAACCATGCTCTATTTGTACTAAGCGTTGAAGGTCAGAATGGTCAAAAGCAGAGCCCGACGTCGTCTCGAAGGCTCGGCTTTTGAGCGCCCAAGTTCAGGCTGAGCGGGGTTGGCTTCCTCCCATCGCCTTGCTCCCCGACCCCGCCGACGTTTCGTCCCGTTCGTTGCTGCACATATCGCCGAGTGTTCCTTCAGCAGCATATCCTTTACCGTCTTGTCGACCATCAACTTCTGGTAGTCCAGCGCCGAACTCTCCTCAGCAAACTCTGACTTGGCGCGTTTGAGCGGACGATGGCCGACGTGAAGCCTCAGCTGGAGGATGTCAAGCCTCAGGTGCCCGACGAGCAGCCTCATCAGGTCGTCGACGTGAAGGCTCCTGCTGCTTTCGACGAGTCTGCCTACACCAACGGCGACGGCCATGCTCCCGTCGACACCCCTGCTCCTCCTGCTCCCGTGCTCGAGGCCTCTCCTGCAGCGATGAACCTCCCGCCGATCGCTCAGAGAACCACTCCCGCTGGTGCCGTTCTCACTGGAGGATACAACACTGTGTGTTCCCTTTCTTTCTTCAGCAATGCGACAGATGCTCTGCGCGGACAGGGTTCGATGCTAACGTCCCCGTTCCCTCGTCTTCCTCGTCTTTCCACCTCGCTTTGTCCGTGGTTTCCGACGTCCGCTTCTTGTCACACAGCACAAGATCTTCATCGGAAACCTCCCAGAGACTGCTACGCTCGCCGACCTCGAAGACTGCTTTGGCAAGATCGGACAGTGCACCTGCTCCATCAAGCGCGGCTTCGGCTTCGTCGTAAGTCCCGGCTCACCTTCCTCCACTTCCAGCCTCGCTTCGCCGCTCCTTTCTTGGCCTCTCTGTCATTTCGACAAGACTGGGGTGGTGGAGAGCTAGCTAGTTCCCGCTTCGGCATCGGAACCCAGCTCTTCGGAGAGCGGCTCCAGCGTTTCGGGTTGCTTCGCTTCCTCACCTGCTGCATCCCATCTCCATTCGCCCACAACTTCCCCCAACCAGCGGACCACTAACTAGTCTCTGTGTCTTCCTTTTTCTCCCTCTTCTCGCCGACCCGCTTCCTCTCAACGACAGGAATTCACGGAAGCGTCCGCCGCCGCCGACGCCGTCGCTCAATACAACGAAGGCTTCTTCCTCGGTGCGCAGATCAAAGTCGAGCTTTCGCATGCTAGGGCCCCACCACCGAAAGGTCCCGGCGGTCCTGGAGGTCCTTCCGGTCGCGTCGACAACTCTTCGAAAGATGGGTGCTATCTCTGCGGAGACCCAAATCACTGGGCTAGAGAGTGCCCCAATGAGGGGATGATGCCAATGAGGAACCCTCCTGGTAGTGACCGACCTTCGGACTCGAGAAAGCCGATGCACATCAACGGACCTCCGGGTGAAAAGAGGTTAGTTCCATCGCATCTCCCCCTTCCGCGCTCTTCTGGTTTGATCAAGGAGTGCTGACTAGCTCCTCTCGTTCGCCGGCTTCAGACGTAGACCGCCGATGAACGCTCCACCTCCGCCGAGGTTCGATGGTCCTCCTCCCCCAGACTACATGCGTGGGCGTCCTCCTCCTCCTCCCGATCGCTGGGGTCCCACAGGCCCTGGCATGCCTCCTCCTCCTCCTCCCGGCCGTGGCGGCGACTATGGTCCTTACCCTCCCCGAGATGATCCTTACCGAGCTCCTTCCTACTCTGGTTATGGTGGCCCTCCTCCACGCGAGTTTGACAACTATGGCGGTGGAGGCTACCGCGACGCTGGGCCAGACTACCGCGGCCCTCCTCCAGCTCCTGGGTACGGCAACGGCGGAGGCTACCCTCCTCGCGACCGTCCTTCCTACGATTCCTACTACGACGCTCCTCGCCACGCTCACGCTCCTCCTCCTCCCGGTCCTCCGTCGAACGGCTACCCCTCCTACGGCTCGCGACCTCCCGCTCCTCCTGGTCCTGGCTATTCCCCCGTTCCGCCGCCTCCTCCTTCGAGCAGAGATCCCTATGGCTACGATTCGAGAGCTGGTCCTGGATTTGGGTCCTCCGGCGGTCCTCAGGCTCCTTATGATCCCTATGCGAGCGCGCCTGATCCTTACGACCCGAGAGGATCGAGTGACCGTGGTGCTTCGAGGTACAACTACGATTACGGTAGGCAGGGATCGCCACCGAGAGACGATAGGAGGTCGAATGCTGGGTACGGAGGTCGCTCTCCTCATCGGTTAGTCTCTTGCTGCCTTTTGCTCTCCACATGCTCCTCTGTGCTGACCTTGAGCTTTCTAACCTCGCAGTGGAGGACCACCACCCGAACGTCGCCGCTCCCTTTCACCTCGTCGAGACGGCTATCGCGGCGGCCCTCCTGCAGGCGGTGGATACCCTTACGCTCCTCCCGGCGGCGGCTACCGACCTCCTTCGCCTCCTCGGTACCCTCCCATGCCAGACGACGGCTACAACCCGCGACGATGAGCTTCGTCATTCTTTCCTATACTTTTTGCCGCCTTCGCAACACCGAAAACATCAGCCTGCTCCAGGCTGTTCACCTCCTCGATACCTCTCCGCTTTGCCACTGTTTCGTTCCACCCTTTTCGTTCTACAACTACTCTCCTCATACCCACCGTTGGAACGTATTGCAAAGCAACTTTTTTCTCTCAACCCACAATCTTTTTCTTGACTCTTTCGCGGATGAAAACCGGGTTGGAGTGAGCTTTTATGCGGTGGTTTGGTTCGGGTGGCAGCTATTCTCCCACTCGCCACGCGTCGTTTGTGCGAGCGCGCGTCTGAATCGGGTCTGGACCTCCGAATAAGCTGGCATTCTCTGCTCAAGGGGCGGTTGAGGCTGTCTTCCAAGGGTTTTGTAAAGTGCCACTCGTGGATGAGTTTGCTGTTAAGGGTGCCCTCGACGTGGTGAGAAGTCGGAGGCCGTGGGTGCGGAACACTCGCCGCGCGTGTGGGAACGCTTCTGACGGACCTCCGACCTTGAGGCGGGTTGCTGTTCGACGATTCTGGTCGCAACTACCAAGGCCTGTAGATCAGCAGCAATTGCAGACGCTTCTCTACAATAATGGAACTTTTTCCTCGTACGTAGAACGGTTAACACAACCGCTGGAGCCCGATGAGCGAGGAAAAAGGCGCAAACGTGCCCAGCTGAACTTGCTTGCCTGCGCCAGGCTTTCCACGGCAGGAGTTGCTGAGAGGATTAGTGACCACGACCACGAACACGACGAGCTCACGGGTGCCAGGTGTCGTGATTTTTGAGCCGACGCGTCAAACGTGCATCTTGGAACCTCGCAAGCACGGGGAAACACGTTGACCCAACTCCAGGGCGACGCGGCACCGATCGAAAGCCCACGAGCACGCAGCACCGATTTCCAAGCCTTCGCCTCCACTCATCTCTGTCTTGTCCGCTTTGCTCTCTTCTGTCTCTCTCGTCATTTCTACATATACTTCCAATCCATTCTCTTTCCTCCCTCCTTCTGCCCTCCCCCGTTCGCCCGCTCGATCCACGCAGAATCCCGGCCATGCGACCTCCCCGGCGTGGTTTGTTGTTGTTCCTCGTCGGAGCCTCGACGAGCTTCGCAGCACCTTCATTCCACACGTTTGCGGCGACCGGTAACTCGTCTGGCTTATCTCAGGCGAAAGTCAACTTGGTGAAGCAGCAGCTGAACCAGACGGCCACGTTGAGGTGAGTTTGGATCAGTCACGCAACCTAGAGGGCTCGCGGTACCCGCGCACAACGTGTGGTGTGGTTTGCGAGGCGAAAGAAACGGCGCTGGAGGCGGAATCGGAGACCGATGGACCAACTTGGGGGGCTCACAAGTCTGCCATGAATTGAGGATGATGGTAGTTGTGCTAGGATGGGACTGGTACTGCTGAGCGGGCAGACACCGAGTCTATGCGTGCCACTGGCAGTCGGAGTGCGCCCGACGCCGCTTGACGTCAATGCCTTTCAATGTTGATTGAGATGGCGAAGGTGGATGGAACGGGGCCAGCAACAGCATGCCAATCGTGGAAGAATTGCAGCTAACCTGCAATCTGTTCACAGTTGGGAGATTGGGACCCACATGGAGGCGTTGCTCGAGTACGACCTCCCCTCGCTATCAGTCTACGCCGCCGGCTCGCTCCCCTTCCCTTCAACACCGCACGCCTACGAAGTTCTCACCACCGCGACCAACATCGTCGCCAACAAAACTGCTGGTTCCCTCCAGCTCATCACCGACGGCTCGAGTGCCGACCCAGCTTCGATCGGCCCCGCCGTCCTCCTCGCCAACGCGACCGTTCTCAGCGGGAACAGGGTGTCTGCCGCCCAGTTCTTCACCGCTGCGACGGAGCAAGTGGAAGCGCTGTTGCAGAACACGCCAAAAACTACTGATGGTGCTATCAGTCACAGGACGGATCAGGTCGAGTTGTGGTGAGTGGCCTTTGTCCTTCTTCGTGGCGGCGCCGCGCCCTTGTCCACAGCTGACGGTTGGCTTGATTCGTGCTTGGCAGGTCGGACTTTGTCTGTAGGTTTAATTTTCATGCTTTAAAGTCCTCCATCTGAAACGGCTGGAACTGACGCGCTTCGTTGCTCTCTGAAAGACATGGCGCCTCCCGTACGTGATTTTGAGCGTCGCGCACACGTGGGTCGGAAGCTGAACTCCGTTGCTTTTCCCGCAGTTCCTGGCAATGTATGGAGGTGCGAAAGCTCTGACTGACCTGCTGTTTTCCTGAACTGACTTCAACCTCTCCTTGCTTCTCAGTCTTGACGCAGAACGAGACCATCATCCAGACGGCGTACCAGCAATGCGAGCTCTATCGTCACTACCTTCAGTCCAACTCCAGCAAGCTGTGGACCCACATTATCTGGGGATCAAACCAGGACACTGGTCTGTGGGCCACTGGTGCGTTTCTTTTTCATCCTTTCCTTTACGTTCACGCTCAGCTGACGACCACGTGGGCTTTCCTCAGGCAACGGATGGGCCGCCAACGGGATGCTTCGTGTCGCGGCTACCCTTCTCCACTCCTCATACGCTTCTGACTACTCGGCACAAATCAATAACCTTACTTCCTGGTCGTCTGAGATCGTCACGGCCGCGTTCGAGATGCAGAAGGTGCGCTTGCCATTCTATCTCTACACACCCAACCGCTGACCGTTTCGTCTTTCCGCAATCAAGTCGGACGGCTTCTTCCCCAACTACTTCAACAGCACCAACTCCTTCTCCGACGCCGCCTCTGCCGCCCTGCTCGCCGCCGCTTCCTACCGTCTCGCCTACCTGAACGTCACGACCTCCACGATCGCCTCCGCCGAAATCACTCGCCAAGCCGTCTACAATGCCGTCTCTTCCTCCACCGGCATCCTGTCTCCCGTCGTCGACCCCCTCTCGTATGGACAACAAGGAACGCAGAGTCCCGAAGCGGAGGCGTTCGTCTTGCTCATGGACAGCGCGTGGAGGGATTGGTATGCCCAGGAAGGCGGGGAAATTACGGAAGGGTCGACAGTGACGAGTTCGGCGGACTCGACGGCCGGAGTGGGGGTCACGGTCGTGGCGGCGAGTCATGCAAGGAGGAGCTGGTCGCAGGAGTTTGCGGCGGGGTTGGCGCTGGCGGGTGCGGTGATGGCCATGTGGTGAGCTGTGATGGTGGAGACGGGTATGAAGATGGGAGGTCGGGAAGGATGAAGAAGGGGGGACACTGCTCTCGCAGAACAAAACTTGATTGATAGACGTCGTCCTCTTCCTACCACGAAACACGAATGCCGGTGGAGGAACGACGACGAGTACCTGTGTTGTATGACTATCTTTATTTTAGATGCTCTTAGTTTTCTCGTTGTGGTTATAGACGTTCGTTGGAATTCTTGACATACTTGATTGAGAATTCCGTTGCAGAGAGGTTGAGATCGGTTCGGAGCAAAAGACAAGAGCAGCGAGTTCGGAGGGGCGGTGACGCGTCGAGATCCGGAGTCGTGCGACGGTGATGCGTGCTATTGAGCCCAATGGCTGAGAAGGAATAGTTGGGAATGTGAAGCAGCCACTGAGCAGGAATGAAGGAAGACAGGTCCTCGGCGCTGATAGATGGGAGCGGTCCGTCGACATTCGTCGGAGGGCCACTGGCTCGCCGAAAATAGACATGAAATCGGCGCATGACCACGCCTATGCTCAAAAAGAAAGAACCTGTTAGATGAGTTTGCCAAAGACAAACCTCGAGGGAAAAGTGACGGACCACGATCGCCATCGCGAGCTCCACGGACTTGCTTCGCCACCCGTCCTCAGCGCACACCCAACACTCCCTTCGCCAGTCCTCACAGCCCAAACGAATGTGGAGGAAGTAGTGGTGGTACCTATATTTACACTCGCTCTGGACACTATCGTCTAAGTCGGTCTGCCCTCCGACCTGGGCAGCTGGCCATCGCTTGTCGTCGTCGGCTCCGTCCAGCCGTTCTGCTCGCGTAGCAGCTTCTGCTCCTGCTCACCCGATCACCGTCAGCTCCTTTTAGTCTACCCACTGCACTCTTACGAACGAGAGCGAGACTCACAGCCTCGTGCTTCGCCAGCGCCTCGAGTCCGAGCTTTAGTCGTTGCTGGTGGAGCGACCAGATCCCGTAGCCTCCCCCTGTTCACCACAACCTATTTCAGTTCTGTTTTTCTTCCTTTCTGTAACCTGATGGACAAACAAAGAGTCAAGCCGAAGAGGCCGCTGACGAGCGTGCTGTGTTTGCGAAGGAGGAAGACTCAGGAAACCGTTCGACGACGACGACGAGGGTCGAAGGGGAGGAGGGCTCACCGATGAGCAACGTCTGCTACTGATAATCTTGTCGCCATCGTTGTTTGCTGTAGTGAAAGTAATGAGAGTTGTTGGCGGAAGGACACCCCTTGCGCGGCCGGGACTTCGCGATCAAAGATTCGCGCGCGCCGCGTCGCTCCGGCTTGCTTTCTGGACGACACGCACGTCCACGACAACTTCGCACGATTCGCTCATGACATCGCTGAAGCAGACGATCAAAGAATTTCTACCGAACGGGCTAGGCGCGAAAGGCGACGAGGAGACGTCGCCGACGCTGTACCCGCAACGACCGCTCCACATCCTCCTCGCGACTTCGGGCAGCGTCGCGAGCATCAAGGTCCCGTTGATTGTCAACGAGTTGCTCAACGTGAGTTGAGATACTTTGCAGAAGGTAGGGCTGGCTGTTTGGAGAGAGAGGAGCTGATTGCGGCTGGTGGTGGGGCGACAGTATCGGAACGTCGAGGTGCAAGTAGTGGCGACGACGGGCAGCCTGCATTTCTACAAGAAGGACGAGGTGGAACGACATGAGAGAGTGAGGGTTTGGACCGATAAAGACGAGTGGGAGGTACGTGTCCGTCTTCGTTTGATGGGTCGACGCGTCAAGCTGACTGAGCTTTGTTGTTTGTTTTGATGCGGTGGAGCAGGGGTGGGGCGAGATTGGCGACCCGGTGCTGCATATTGAGGTGCGCTACAGCTTGTTCAGCAAGAGGGGTCAAGGTGCTGATGATGAATCGCTTCATGGGCAGCTACGACGATGGGCCGACGTCGTCCTGATTGCGCCATTGTCAGCAAACACGCTCGCGAAGCTCTCGAACGGAATCTGCGACAACATCCTCGTGAGCTGCCAGGCTTCCTTCGTTGGCGCTTCTTGTGTGAAACTCATCCACGCCCTCTCTCTGCGCATCCAGACCTCTCTCCTTCGAGCTCTTCCGACCTTCGTTCCCGTCTTGCTCTTCCCAGCGATGAACACGCACATGTACTCTCATCCGTTCACCGCCAAGCAACTCAAGATCGTACAAGAGGAGCTTGGTTACGAGGTTTTCGGGCCGATAGGAAAGAAGCTGGCTTGCGGTGATATCGGTAAGCTTTCTTCCTCGTTGTTAGTTGGAGGCAGCTGATGTCGGAGCTGGCGTGCAGGGATGGGAGCGATGTTTGAGTGGAGCGATATCGTCAAGTTGGTAGCGGAGAAGTATGGACTGGTCATGAGAGACTCGAATCAGTAGGGTGTAGATCGAGAGGGGGTTATCGAGGGTGACGTGGCGAGTGTTTGTTGTATCAGTAGCATTTGCTCCTGTATGAAAAAGTCTCTTCAATCTAAAGAGGGTTTTACTGACACAGTCAGTCATACAGAGCTCTATCACCGACTAAATGCGTACACGTGGCGAGGTGTCGGCAACGAAAAAGGAGCGATAGGAGGCGGTGCCGAGGTCCTCGGACGGCGGCGGCGCGCCCTCGAGGAGGTGAGTGGGCCTCCCTCTCTTTGTTCTCAGCCACACTCATCAACTGATACACTTCCGAAGTTCTACTATTCTCGCCGGGCGTTCAGCGGCTGTTCAGGCTCCACGTACACCAGTGTGTTCCTCCTCCTCCGTTCGACACCGGGCGGCGGGCGTCCCTACTGACGCACCTTCCTCCCCCTGTCACTCAGTGTCGGGCCTCATGTCGAAACTTCGTAAACCGACTACGAAACCCACTCAGGACCGACCATTCCTGCACGTCAAGTTTGGTGAAGGTCGTCCGCCAGAGTTCGCTACGCAACAGCGCTTTGCACACCAGCTCGCGTTACTCCCCGTCGACCAGCTTCACCTCCCGGAGGGGCTGAAGACGGATGTGCAGAGGGAGGGGATCGGGAGGTACCTCATGAATAACTTCAAGGCTGGAAGTCCGGTGTATACCGTCGTGCACGAGAGGGAGGGAGACTACTCGAGCTATATCCTCGTCACGGCGAATTGGCACCGCTCAGCGGGGGACAACGTGAGCTTCATCTTCTTACATACAGTCCTGGTGAGTGGTCCTGACATCATACATGTACAGAAACTCCACCTGTCGCTCTACGTCTACCGCGAGGATAAACACGTCGCCACCTGGGTGAGCTTCTTTCGCGCTCTCGGACCTCCTTCGCCTTCCGTGCTAACGTAGCCCTTCCATCCAGCACGCATACACCGACCGCTCCCTCTCCACCAGTCGACCTGCCGCTGCTCGCCCTCCCACCACCACAAGCTACGTCCCCTCCGCCGAACTCCCGGACGCCCAACCCGCCTACACGCCCAAAAAGTCTCGCGCAAACGAGGAGATCGTCCCCGCTCGTCTCGACAGGCCTACCGCCGCTCCGCCAGAGCGAGAAGAACAGGAGTACGAGGAGGAAGAGCATGACGACGATCCATCGGTCGCCAGCTTCAGTCGAGCCGACGTGAGGACGTACTCGGATGAGGAAAGCGAAGGTCCAGTCGAGGAGTACGAGCAAGAGCGACCGAGGGACACGAGGAACCCTCACGCTCGAGCTCCAGTCGTCGCTCATACCAGGACGTCGTCGACTGCCGCCGCTCAAGCTGAGAAGGAGGACAAGCCAGCTCCCGCGACCAATGGCTGGGACGAACCTCCCCCGGAGGAAGATCGGCCTCCGACGCCAGAGGACGAGTGGATCCAGCCGCCTCCAACGGAGGGATTCGACAGGCTCTTCGAGTCTGACAAGAGGTCTCCCAGGGAGCACCAGCATCAACATAGCGACGATGGAGGACGAAGTCGAGCTTCGAGGAGGAGGTCGTTCAACCCGCCGGAGGACGAGGACGAGCGGAGGTATCTCTCACCACAGCAATCTTCGAGGCCTCCGCCGTCGTCGTGGACTCGAGACTCGCACAGTCGCTCGCCCTCCCCACCGCCAACAAGATCTCGCCGCGAGCAGCGAGCCCGTTCGCCCTCTCCAAAGCCGGAGCGCTCGCCTTCACCGCCTCCTGCTCGCACCAAATCTCGCCAGCAGCGCCAGCGCAGAGAACCGTCGCGCTCTCGTTCCAGATCGCCTTCGCCTCCGCCAGCTCAAGTACCTCAGCGAAAGTCGACTCGAGCGGACTCAAGGTCTCCCTCGCCTCCTCCGCCTCGCCGTCGTCAAGCTTCACCGTCTCGATCCCCTTCGCCTCCTCCACGTCGCTCGACGAGGAGGAACTCGCCCGAGAGATCTGCCTCGCCTCCTCCGACCAAGACGCACCACCGGAGCTCGTCTCGGGCGGCCAAAAGCGTCGTCGAGAAGGAGTTGGAGGAGCTTGAGGCCAAGGAGGCGGCCTTCGCTAAGAGGGCAGCTGAGATCGAGGCTCGCGAGAAGGCATTGGAGGAGGCGGAGCAGAAGAGGTTGAGGGACTTGGAGGAGCGAGAGAGGCTCGAGTTTGAAAGGGCGGAAGAGCGAAAAAGGGAGGAGAAGGAGCGGGCTCGTGAGGAGAAGGAGCGGGCTCGTGAGGAGAAGGAGCGGGCGCGTGAGGAGAAGGAGAAGGAGAAGGAGAAAGCTCGGAAGCGTGAGGAGGAGGAACGTGAGCGCGAGGAGGAGGAGCATCGTCGGGAGGAGGAGGAACGCCGTCGTGAAAAGAGGGAGCGGAGGGAGCGCCGGAAGGAGCGCGAACGTGAACGCGAGAGGGAGCGCTCGCCGTCGCCGCCGCCGCCTGCCGCCAAGAAGAAGTCGGAGGACGACGCGTTCGACACAGCCAACCTCGACCCGTCGCGCTCGCGTATCCCTGAAGGCGAAGCGCAAGCCGCGACGGTCAAGTCCGCCGTCGGTGGGTGGTTCACCGGCCTCGGCGAGGCGATCAAGACCAAGGTCGCTGCGGCGTCAGCACCCAAGCAGGACACTCCCGCTGAGGAGGAGGAGGAGGAAGGGGAAGCCAGCGCTGAGGAGCGTCGTCAAAGAAGGGAGGAGAGGAGGAAGCGTCGTGAGGCTCGTCGAAAGCGCCGTGACGAGCGCGAGGCGGCTGCGACCGAAGCTGAGCAGACGGATCGCGAGGGCAAGTCGTCGCGAAAGGGTGAGGATGCGACCGACTTTGACGACACGGACTTTGAGGATCGCAAGTCGTCGAGGAAGTCCAGGGCGGCAGCGACGGACGTCGACGAAACCGACGCTGAGGTTTCGTCGCGCAAGGAGCGCAGGAGTCGCACTCGCGATGACGTGGAGCAGGTCGTCGAGGCTGTTGAACGCAGGAGTGATCGCAAGCGAGCAGGTGCGCCGCGTGTGTTTTCTTTCTTTCCCCACAACTTCTGACCATTCTCTTTAGACACCGACGCCGAACAATCCGAGGTTGAGGATCGTCGATCTCGCCGCCGCTCGCACAAGTCGGGCGCACACACCGACATCGAGTCGGACGGCGAACACTCTCGCCGCTCTCGCTCGAAGAGAAAGGACACAGACCTCGAGGATGAGTCTTCTCGTCGTCGTTCGCGTCGCCAAGCAGAGTCGGACGAAGAGGATGCTCAGCCAGAGGCTCCTCGCCCACCCGCACGCCAACGCGCCATGTCGCTCAGCGCTTCGATGAGTGCTGGAGTCACGGCGATTCGGGAGTCGGTCTCAAAGGCGGCAGAAGCAGTCGCTGCTAAGGCTGAAGCTGCAAAGCAGGAAGCGGCCAGGGCGAAGGCCAAGGCCGAGAAGGAAGCAGCCGAGCTGTTGGCGAAGGAGGAGGCTGAGGCTGAACGCCTTGAGGAGGAGATGAGGGCAAAGGAGGAGGAGCTTCGGAGGGAAAAGGAGAAGGAGCGGGAGAGGCGACGCTTGAGAGACGAGGAGAGAAGCTCTCGAAAGTCTCGAGACAAAGGCTCGCGCACCGACGTCGAGGACGACAGGGAGGCGGAGCCTGCCGAGAGGGAATCTCGTCGCAGGTCGAAGCCCAAGCCTTCGAGGTCTAACACCAGGAATGACGAATCAGACTTTGCTGCTCACAACTCTCGACGAGGTGTCGATACTTCCGACGACGAAGCGCGGTCGACCCGTCGACGTGACGAGGATTCGGACGCGCCTCCTCCCTCGTCCAGTCGTTCTCGCAGGGAGGACGAGGAGTCGTCTCGCCGCGATTCTTGCAAGAAGCCTAATTCTTACGCCGACACTACCGACGCCGAGGATTCTGAGGCTCCCTCCCGTCGTTCGCGCCGCTCGCGTCGCGACGGAGACGACAGCGAGGCAGACCAATCTCGTCGAGACCGTCGCCGCGACGGCGAGGACTCAGACGCCCCTGCAAAGTCGCGTGATCGCCGCTCTCGCAAGAAGAAGGAGGAAACGACCGAGTCCGAGACAGAGATGGATCGCGTGGCCAAGCTTAACACCAAAGGTGCGCCCCCTTTTCTCACAAAATGGCCGCAGAAGAGCCAACTGACAAACGTCTCTTCAGTCAACTCGTCCACCATCACTGCAGAGGAGCTCGCCGCCAGTCGCCGTCACGCCGAGCCTCCCAGTCCATCGGCCAACTTCCCCTCCTCAGTTCGCGCTGAGCTTCGTCGCGTGCAGGCAAGCCAGCCCAAGTCGCCCACTCCGTCTCGGCCTCCTCAAGCCAGTCCAGTGGAAGAGCTCGAAAACATTGCCGCTACGCGCTTCCAGGGCGCCCCAGATCTTACCGACGGCAGTGGACGAGCTCTCGGGGAGGGTGGTCGCAGGTATGGGTCGCCCCCAGCGCCGCCCAACATCCGCCTCGCCTCCGACGATGAGGACATGCCCTCCAACTTCCGCAACCACCAACCGACTTCGGCCTCCCATTCTCGCGCCAGACCGACGCCCTCACGTAGTCTTTCCTACGCCGCCCCTTCTGCACCGACTGAAGAGGAAGAGAGCGACTACGACTCGCCTCGTCCAGACCCACGTGGTGGACCTCGAGCCAACTCTTGGTTCCCTCCCTCGGACCCTGGCTTCCTCGCTCCAGGTCTCCGTAGCTTTACAGCGTCTCCCGACATTGGAGCACCGCCGATGGCCTCGCTCGCCAGCATGGTCCCGCGACCTCCCAGCCCTTTAGTCGAGGAAACGAGACGCCCGACGCGTTCGTACGCGCCGTCGATCGAGAGCGAGTCGGAGGACAATGAAGGATTTGATGGAAGTGGAGGCCACGACCCTTACGAGGCTCACACTGCTGCCTCGAGTCGCCATCATCACGGCTCGAGCAGGTCTTCGGCTCGCGACATGCCTCCTCCCTCGTCGAGGTACCGGCAGCCTCAAGCACCCCCAATGGCTTCCTCGAGGTACGGAGGTCCTCCTCCTCGTATCCCATCTCCCCAGCCTCCACCACCACCACCTTCCTCCCACAGAAACGGTCGCCATCGCCATCGAAAGGATACGTCGTCCGACGATGACAGCGACAACGCCAAGTTCGAGCCCAGCACCAAAGCCAGTAGCGGTTTCCCTCAATCCGACCCCGATAGCGACTTTGGCCCTCCTCCTACCCGTGGAGGAGGTCGAGGTCGGGATTACTACGCTGGACCTGACCACGACGATGCGGAGGAAGGCGCTTACCCCCTCCCGCCTTCTCACCGAAGTGGGCCGGTGAATGACCTCCCTCCCCCATCGAGGGACTTCCGAGGTGTAGGAATGGGATTGGCGAGGGATATGCCGCCGCCGCCAGCCCCGATCCAAGGCTCTCACCGCCGGGACAAGTCATTCTCTCGCAGCGTGCCTTCGTACCCCATCACGGACGGGGAGAGCGATTCGGACGATGATGATGGAGGGAGGAGGCCTCCCTCGTTCCCATCGAGGGGACAGACGGCGTTGGCGGACCCTTCGGATTCGGACTCGGACGACCTCTACCGGATGCCCAGTCAGAGTAGGGCGCCGAGGACGCAGGTGGGAGGAGGTGGGGCTGGTAGGGGGCCTTCGATGCCTTCCTCGCCTCCTGAGCGTAGCCATTATGGGGGAGAGTCGTCTGCTGGTGTGATGGGGAGGAGAGCGGCGAGGAGAATGGGGAGGTGAGAGGGGTGACGTGGTGCATTAAGAGGGGAGTTTCGGCGAGGGAGATTGGGCTGTAGTTGCTTCGTCGTCTTTCACTGTCAACCAATCATTCGTTTGTGAGCCTACTTGAAGCGAAGTTTAGTCGCCAACGTGTGTCACGCATTTTACTTTAGTTTCGACCGGCAGCTATTTATTTTCGTGACTTCACCAAGCGGCGGAGGGCGAGCGGAGAGGCTCCGGCAGCGTCCACTACCTCGGCAACTCGACACAGCTCAATAGAGGAGCAGGAGGCGTTTTATCTGTCATGGTGAGCAATCTCTGTCGATCCACAAGTGAGCTGACGGGCTGAAGCTGATTTGAACGGCTTGTTTTGTGACTTAGTCGGTTCTGTTCGAGACGTCGCTCGGCGACATCATCGTAAGTCTCGCCATTTGAGCTTCCACAGAGCTAGTCCAGAGCTTTTGGAAGTACTATCATTCAGTCTGGGTTGCTAAGTACCTCTCACACTGTCGCGGTGCTCCAGGTGGACCTCGAGACGAGCCTGTGCCCCACGCTATCGCTCAACTTCCTCAAGCTGTGCAAGTCGTACTATTACAACTTCAACTCATTCCACAACGTCATCCTCGACTTTATCGCCCAGACCGGCGACCCAACCGACACCGGCAGCGGCGGCAGCTCCATCTTCAACCTCCTCCCCCCTTCCTCCCCCGCCTACTCCTCCTCAAAATACTTCGTTCCGGAGACCTCGCCGAAGCTCAAGCATGTAGCGGTTGGAACACTATCGATGGCGATCGCAGGCGAAGGGGACAACAGGGGTTGCGGGAGCCAGTTCTTCTTCACGCTCGCGCCGGGGTTGGAGTACCTCGATGGGAAGCATGCGCCGTTTGGGAGGGTCGTGGAGGGCGAGGAGACGTTGACGAAGATCAATGAGGCGTTGACGGATGGAGAAGGGAAGCCGTTGAGGGATATCAGGATCCGTCATGTCATCGTGCTGGGTGAGTGAGCTGGTCTCGTGTGCGCGTGATGGGGAGGTCGAGGAAGCAGCTGACGCGAATACTTCCTCTATTTCCTTCAAAGACGATCCATTCCCCGACCCAGAGGGCCTCGTCGTCGCACCCAACTCCCCCGTTCCCACCGCCGCCCAACTCAGCTCCCTTCGTGTCGGAGACGAGGAAGAGCTCGAGGAAACGGGCGACCCCGAGACTCTCGAAGCCGCCCGGAAAGCTCGCGACGCCAAAGCCCAAGCCCTCACACTCGAGATGGTCGGCGACCTCCCCTTCGCCGACGTCGCGCCGCCCGAGAACGTGCTCTTCGTGTGCAAGTTGAATCAGGTGACGAAGAGCGAGGACCTCGAGTTGATCTTCTCGCGGTTTGGGACGATCTTGAGTTGCGAGATCATTAGGGATATGAAGACGGGGGATTCGTTGCAGTATGCGTTTATTGAGTTCAAGGAGAGGGAGGATGCCGAGAGGGCGTATGTCAAGATGGACAACGTGTTGGTCGACGATCGCAGGATCCACGTCGATTTCTCCCAGGTGAGCCAGCGCTCCTTTTGCTCTCTTGCCTTTTGTGATAGAGTAGCTTGGACCCATTGCACGCCCTACTCAATCGTGCTCTTCATGCTTCATCTACGGGGACCTGCTGCTGACGCTCGTCTTCTCACCACCACAGTCCGTCTCAAAACTTCACAACTCTTGGGTCTTCGATCGTACCGGTATGCTCCCTTTCAACGAAACTATTCCTACGTTGCTGACTTTACATTCGTTTTAGGTGGACGTCCACCACCAAACAAAGGCGGCCCACGTAACTTCAGCGGCGGAGGTGGAGGCGGTGGAGCGGGCAGGGGAGGCAGCAGCTCTCGCTACGACGACTCTCCGCCATCCTCAAGACGGTCGAACGATAACGGAGGACTCGTTTTTGATCTCGTGGATCGTGATGATGAGGAGAGGAGAAGGGGACCGAGGGAGAGGCTTGATGAGAGGGGTGGGAGAGGGGGAGGGTACGACAAGCGTGGTGGTGGCGGTGGAGGAGGGTACGATCGCAGGGATGGTGGGAGGGGGTATGGAGGAAGAGGAGATGACCGGGATCGCGGGTACGATCGGGACCGTGACCGGAGGGATAGGGATGATCGAGGTGGAGGATACCGAAGGGACGACGGAGGTCGGAGCGGAGGCGGAGGAGGAAGGAGATCGAGATCCCCGCCGAGGCAGCGGCATCGGGAGAGGGACAGATGAGGGCTTTTTAATGGGGGTTGGGCAGGTGATCATGCAAAAAGGGTCGTTGCCGTGCCGAGCATTGCGGGTTGACAAACCTGGTTTTCGTGAGCGCGAGCGTGACTGGGGGTTTTTCTCGAGAGCTGGGCAACAGAGTGAAGAGGGGAGTAGCAAAAGAGCCTATTTGACAATCAACTAATAAGACATATGAACAAGTCTACTAAAAAGGAAAAACACATTAAGGTTCTATCTATTATAGCTATTTAAATAATACTCCTCCGCCGGCGATTCACCACGTCATCTCCAAACTCGGCTTCGTCCAATCGGGCACCATGCCAACCGCGTTCGACTTCCACGGCTCGCCGGTGAAATCTCCTCCAAATCCGGTAGAGAGGAGTGGGAACGGGCTAACGAGTTGCGAGGGGTCGAAAGTGGAGAGATCGGGGAGCGAGAAGGAAGGGACAGGAGCGACGGCGGGGGTGAAGAGTGGTCCCGTGGTGAGGAATGGGAGTTGGTAGATCGATTCTGGCTCGGAGGTGAGGTACGAGTCGTATTCGAATGTTAGGGAAGGAGTGGATTCAAAGGATGTCGCGGTGGAGAAGGAGGAGCCGGAGGAGGAGGTTGGGGAGGAAGGGGCGAGTTCGGGGAAGTAGGACGTCGAGGTTTCGGAGGGCTGGCGGGGAGGTGCGATGGGGTCGAGGACGGGGAGGGAGTAGTGCTCTGGAAGCCAGACTTGAGGGAGAGCGAGAGGGGCCGCTTCGACTTCTTGAGTGAGGAAACTCCAGTCTGGTGGAAGGGAACACGCGTCAGTATCTGTGACTGCCGGAAAAAGCGCGTCGAAAACGCACCAAAGTTCTCCTCCTCCGTCTGCTGGGCAGCTACGGGAGCAGCCACGGCTTCCTTCTTTGATGGTGGGGGCGACGAAGTGCGGGCGACCTTCTTCTGGCCGTAGACGCAGTTGCACGACGCGGGATCGCGGCCGGCGTACTTGGCGGACCTCACGCACGCGGTGCAGGCGGGACGAAGAGAGTCACACCTAATGATGGAAGGGTGATTAGCATCTAGCGTTTGTCTGGTAGCAAAACTTGTGAGAAAAACTCACTTGATCTTGCGGGCCTTCTGCAAATCCAAAAAAAGACACACACACACCACACGCGCGTCAGCTGCCCGGTCTCCGAAGCGATGGGATCGAACACGAAAGGTGTGATGGGGACTCACGCAGGTCAAGCAAGCCTCGTACTTGGGGAGAGCATCGTGGTGCTGAATGTGTTTGCCCTTGGTGGACGACTTTCGGGCTTCTCGGTGAGCGGTGGAGCTGGAGGCGACTCGAGGCATTTTTCCGAGAGTCGAGTACAGGGCGATGAGGGGTGTGATGGCGTGTCCTTTGAAGCAAGGGACGAAAGTGATGCAACTTGTGGAAGTGAACGGAAGGAAGGAAAGGAGATGATCTCGGGAGGAGCAGGGGGGAAGGGATGATGCATGATTTGTAGGCCCCCTCGCCTCGTCTGGGTCAGCGAGTATTATTCGGCGCTCCCGTGCGCTCCGCCGAGCGAGCGAACGCGCGGATCCGCGGCTGCCTGCTGACAAACGGCCGTTTCCTAATCCTCGCCTCGAGCCTGCCACGGTGCTCGGTCGTGGTCCAACGGCACCTCCGTTGAGGGGTTTTGCCCTGTCGGAACTAATTTTCTATTGGCTACGATTGTGCTGTAATAATGCTGCATTACTTGGACTGCCTCCGAGAGTCCAGAGGGAGGGAAGGGAGGGCCACGTGTGTCGGTTGCCACTGCTGACAACTTGACGCCCCGCCGGCCGCCGAAGGCCGCGTTTCGTCTGGGCGTCTGTTGCCTTTCTTTGTCCGCCCTTTCACCCGGCACTATTTTCCACTAATCTTTGTGTTGTTTTGTTCATGTCGTAAGGCCCGACGATCGAGCACTCCACGCACCCAGGCTTACGGGCGTGACGGGCCCTCCGCTGGAGACTCCGTGCGGGCGCGATCGGTGAGTTCGGTCCTGCTCCGGCGCTCGCTCGGGGGTTCACAGTTCGGACGGATCAAATAATGCACTACTTCTTTTTGCTAGCCTCTAGTTCGTCTGTACCGCGCACAAATCCGAGGAGCTACTGGTCTGCCGAGGGCCGGCGCCCGCTTCGCGCTGGCCACCCGTCGACCGAACTTTGCCCCTCGCCTCGCGAAAGACGAATCTCGGAAGCGAGGAAGTCCGTCGTGTCTGCTCCGACTCGCGGAGTCAAATTCGGCACGCGATAAAACATAATCTATAGTAAGTAAACACAAGCACTCTTTGGTGTGCCTCGACTCCGATAGCGAATAGTCGCCGATTAGGAAAGACACGTGGCATCAGTGATTGGGCTCGGTTCAGGCGCGATGAGGAGAGTCAGGAACTAGATAGAGTTATGCTTTTGATCTTGGGCTACATGAGATTACGGTTGGCATTGATGCCCATTCAGTCCTACTGTCCAACAAGGACTCCCGAATGTAGCTTTGCGAGTGGCGGGTCACCAGCTGCAGCACACTTCGGCGGTGTAGACTTGACAAAGAGCAGCCACTTGCTCAAATATTAGCTACATATAACAGCATCTTCGCACCTCTGGCCAACTCAGTCCCCAGCCTCCAACCTCAGCAGCACCCGCGACCGCGAATCCTTTTTTCGGCGACCTCAGACGAAACCTGTCGCTATTTCTGGCAACGAGTGACGTGTGGGATGACCCGTTTTTGGTCTCCCTCTGTACAGCTTGCTGTCCCCACCTCCCTTTCCTTCCTTCCTCCCACCTTATTCCACCATCCACCCCCTGACCATGCTATCCGACTCACTGCTCACGCTCACAGCTCGGGACGGTCCAACAGTCACGTCCGAGCTCGCGAAAGCGCCGAACAAGAAAGTCGAGCTCGTGGTGGAGGAGCTGTACAAGCCCAAACATGCGAAGGTGGAGAAATTGCTGGACAAGTTGCATCTTGGGAAGAGTAAGGAGAAGGGAGGGGAAGTGACGAAGGAGGACTTGGATATCGCGGCTAGGTGTGGCGATTGGGAGGGGAGGCCATCGGATTTGTTCCTCAAGGTGCGTTCATTTCGCTCTAGGGTCCCTCTCTACCACAACATCGGTTTACATATCAATCTGAGTACTAACATTCATACATCAACCTTCGACAGATGTACGCCGACGTCCTCCTGACGATCGAGAAAGACCCTCTTGCCGGCCTCGTCTCTCCACCGCTACTAGGATCGACAGGTGTCATCCCGCTCTCCATCGTGTCGGTCATCCCTGATATTATCGACCACATGGCGGATGTGATCGTCAGAGCGAAGCACGAGATCTTTTTCGCGACGTGAGCCTCCCTCTCGTTCGGCTGACGTGGTCCCCCTCTCTTCTCCCCATCCTGCGAAGGAAAGTGGGGCTGGCTAAAAAGGAAGAGTGGCTGACTGCGATTTGATGTCTAGAAATTTTTGGGAGGCGTCCGACTCGGCCACGACCATCACGGACGCGTTCAAGGAACTTTCGCGCCGCGCGGGCGAGCGAGGCGACCGCGTCGTCATCAAGCTCAGTACGTCGCCTTCCCTCCCTCTCTCCAATCCGACGTGACAGACTCCCAACAAATTTGTTTCAACAGTGTACGACAGAGGAACCCCAAAGCAAGTCGTAGATAACCACCAGTTCGTCGAGCCCAAGGACTACACCGGCGAGCGCGTCAAGCTCCCTGCGCCCAACGAGATTCCCAACATCGATCTCGAGGTGGTCAACTACCATGTACCGCCTGTTGGAACTTTCCATGCAAAGTATGGTGAGTGAAGGTTTTGTCGTCTGTTGCTGTTCTGAGGCTTCAAGGAGTGCCCACACGGGAAGGAGAATTGCTGACACGCGTCGCCTCTGGTTTTCTTAGTGGTCATCGACCGCGAAATTGTCATCTTGCAGAGCAACAACATTCAGGACCGCGTGAACGTTGAAGTAACTCTATTTACCTTTCACTTCACACCACAGACAGGCTGAGAGACTTGTCCATCCCAGATGATGACGCACATCGAAGGCCCCATCGTCCAATCCTTCTACGACATGGCCCTCCTCTCCTGGAACAACGCCATGAACCCTCCTCTCCCCCTTCTCAACCAGCCTCCGCCTAAACCCACAAGCTACGATTTCGGCGACGAGCACGTCGACATCCAGAAGAAGGACGTGGGCGCGACGGAGGATCACTCGAGGGCGCTGTTGATGGAGCACCACGAGTACGCGACGGGGGTTAATGGGGATGCTGAGAAGGGTGTGTGCTTTTAGTAGTCCTTTTACTAACAGAGTAGTTCACTAACGGAGCAATTTTCGGCAGACGCTCGCGGCGGCAAAGTGTACGACGCGACCAACGCCGACGAGAGTCGTCGACTGCAAGCCGCGCTCCACGACGAAGCGGCCGTCTCGGCGCACCTCAACACTGGTACCCCTATCTCCGCGACGGCGAAAGAGGACGGCACGAAAGGTCATCAGAAGTTCAAACCGCTTGTGTTGCACGAGAGGCATGATCCCGTGCCGATGGCGTTGGTGAACAGGAGGCCGAAAGGAAGTGAGTTGGTGGGCTGCTTTAGAGGGCGAGAGGGAGGACGGATGAGCTGATGAGGTTGTGGAACAGCTCCAGGTCATGGTGATGTCGAGAACTCGCAGGATGCTGCGTTTCTCGCTGCTTTCAAGTATGCCGAGAAGCAGGTCTTCATGTGAGGTCTCGTCTGCGTCCTGGAGCCAGTCCACCAGGAACTGACTTTGTCGCTCGTCTTCAGCCAAACGCCTACTTTCAACGGTCCACCTATTGTCGAGGTGAGGGCAGAGCAATTACTGTTTCATCCAATACTGACAAGCCTTGAGTTCAGGCCGCGCTTGAAGCGGTTCGACGAGGCGTGGAGGTCATCATCTTCGCCGACCTTGGATTCAACGACGAGGGCGAACTCTTGCCGATGCAAGGAGGTACGAACGAGATGGTCGCTGAGAAGATGTACAAGTGAGGAAACTTTCTTACTACAATTTGCTTCCGAGAGGGGACTGATGGGAAACGCGGTGCAGGGAGCTTGGCGACAACGAGGAAGCGAAGAAGCTGTTGAGGTGGTTCTGGTACACGGGCAAGGACCAGGCTACGCCGCTCAACGCTAAGGACAAGTCTGTAAGTGGTCACGTCTTCATTCTTCTGGGCGAAGCTAAGACGCTTCTCCGTTGCAGCGAAACTGCCACGTCAAGCTAATGATCGTCGACGAGCACGTCGGGATCCAAGGCAACGGCAACCAGGACGTTCAATCGTGGTTCCACTCTCAAGAGATTAACGTCATGGTCGACTCGGCTGAGATCTGCAAAGAATGGTTCTTTGCTATGCACTCGAACCAGGTGCGTGTGCTCTCCCTTGGTTGTCGCGACACGAATTGAAGCCTCCGTCCAACATCGGCAGAACACGCATCTCCATGGCGAGCTTCAGAAGGATGGCATCTGGAGAGACAGCGAGGGAAAGAAGTTGCCAGGGGCGACGGGCGCACCGAAGGGTCCATTCAAGTCATTGATCGGCGTCAAGGGCGCGGTTCAGCGAGTCCGTGGTGAGGGTGGGTTCTGAGGAGGCGGAGGGCGCGGCGCACGTGGAGTTTTCTGTTGTTCATAGCCTGTTCTTCTGTTATAATGTCAATTATAGAATGTCCATGCTTCTTTCAATATGTTTTCAATCTGTATCATCATCGCTCGACCTCCTATGCTTCCTCCTGAGACTGTCGTCCGAGCCATCACTCGACGAGCTCCTCCTATGATGCTTCCTGTGCCTTCTTCTCGAGTGCCTCCTCCTCCTCCTTTTCTCACCTCCCACTGCCGCCTCCGAGTCCGACGACGAGTCGAGAGCTTGCTTCGATTTTCGGCTTCCAGAGCCACCGAAGCACATGAAGATCCCGCCCACTGCGACGAGAATGCCTACGACGAGGAAGAGGACGACGACGAGCGTCGAGTTGGAGCTGCCGCTGCTGGTGCTCGTCGTCGTGCCCGTTGATTGCTGGATCGAGAAGATTAGTGTCAGCTTCAAACAAGTGAAAGGGATGTCAGGCAGATGGATAGGACGCGACACTCACCGAAGAAGATCCAGTCCCGTTGTCGTCAGATGATGACGTGTCCCCACTTGAAGACGACCCGCTCGAGCCTGAGCCGGAATCCCCAGCATCGTCACTACCCGTCGAGCCAGAGGTGCTCCCAGTACTTCCAGTACTTCCTGTATTGGTAGAAGGAGAAGCATTAGACGACGAAGTCGTCGACCCTCCGCTCATCCCGCCGGCATTATTCGCAGAAGTACCTGCCGGGGAAGTGGTCGGAGTCGCTGCCGAGCCGCCGCCTGTGGTGGTGCTGTTCGAGGAGCCTCCAGATGTTCCAGTTTGTACCTGTGATTGTGTCACCGCTCTCTCAGGGCGAGTAATTTGGGAACGAGGGGAAAGGCGTAGGATGAAACAGGCTTACGGTACCAGTCGCGACGCCTGACCCAGCGCCCTTTCCTGTCGATCCACCGCCTGCGGAAGCAGTCACTTCTACATTGTTGTCGTATGTACAGTCACCAGCAAAAGAGATTGTTGCTGTGGGTTTCGTGGCCGCGTAGTCGCCTGTTGTACCACGTGGTTGCGGCTGCTGAGTTCCTGCCTCAGATGTGGGTGAGAGCGCAGCGAGCTTACCTCCGTAGATGACTTGAGAGCCAGGGTTTGGGAAGACTGTTGAATGCGAGGTGAGGGGTCAGGGGTCAGGGGTCAGGGGTCAGGATGGGTCTTAGGCGGGTCTGGAGGTCGAACGACACGCACCCGGGTCGTAGCCCTCGTCGGTCACGCAGCTTCCAGTCTGGGCAATGAAGAGAGTGATCAGTAGACTTAGTCATGGGCACGAAGGTCCATAATTTCTGTGTGAGAGAAGATGGTGCTTGAAGGAGGATTGTCAGCTCACGTTTGCTCGGAAAGCTTGCGGTCCCACAAACGTGTCTGCCGAGCCAGTCACAGCAACGACGGCGCAATTCTGAGGGTCAGTTTTGGTCAGTACGCCATATAAATATGCCCTATTTAGGGATGTGGATTCCGGTACCGACCTGGTACCTGTGAAGAGAAACTTAGCTCGTTTACTCGGAACGTTCGGCAAGGAAGAGTCATACATCTCACGATTTCCACTGTGGTTCCACCACGCCCACCAGAAGAGAGCTACAGCGTGGTCCCAAAGTTAGAAGAGGCGAAAAGATAATGTTTGAAAGAAGTCGAGGCCCACCTTTGTCCGAAGCAGGCATTTCGGGGACAGTGAATTCATAAGACGTGCTCAGCGGACAGCCACCGATGTAGCTCGCCATGACCACTGTGGTTTCCATCCAATCATACGACATCCCAACTTGACACGACCCGCCATCTGATTAGAAGGACAACCTTCAGTCAGCCTATCTCGCAAGGATTCTCTAGATGAGACCACGTGGACTTGCTGTGAACAGCGGTACCGCCAAGCTCCCACTGATACAAAAGTGGTGAGTTAGTCGCAGCTTACAAAAACAGGCCTGAGATAGTGTCACCTTGAATGTTTGGCCGGACACAAGCGTCGCGACGGGCTTGAGCGCATCCGCAATTTCTTTCGTGCCACGTCTGTAGGCAGGCAGAACAGATCATTCAGCCATGAGTGACTCAGCCAAAGATGGATGTACCATCACTCACTTCTTACATGGCCAGTCGCTGCCCAAGTAGCCATATAGGTGTCAGTCTCTTCGGCAGCCTCCGCTCACCTCGATCGAACCGGCCCAGCACTCACCTGCCAGAAGAGTCTAGTGGAGCAGTCATACTGAGGCCAAACCATTTGAGCACTGAATCTTATACTAACATGTGGTATCGGCTGACCTATAATCTCTGTAGCGGCACCAAGTGTCAGCTAACCCCTGGATAATCCGGCAAAGAGCAACCACACTTCGACACGCACTTGTTCGCTTCGGGCGTCTGAGGATCCGACTTGCTGTATACGGCGTATGGTGTGAGAAGTTCCATATGTGCTCGAGCACTCGCGACCACCGCCAACATCAAGACAACATCTGAGCACCGCATCGCTGGGTCGGAGTTCGCCGGAGGGAAAGAGGTCGAGGCTGAGAGGTGATGCTGACGTGGTCTGCAGGCCGGTCGGTTCTGGTAGGGCCCACGAGCTTTGAGACACACCGCAAGTATGAGCGAAATATAAAGACAACTTCGAAGACTGCCGGAAACGACAGCAAAGGAGGGTGAGCGGCTCCGAGGACGCCAAGAAAAAGGGAATAGGAGGGCGGAACCCTGAGCGTCGTGAACGCCGACGACCCGATGGCTATTTAGTCGGAAGCATGCTCTAATACTTTACCATAGTTGAACATATTTGGGTCGTGATGGCCCCGGTCGCTTGACCATCGACCTGCAATGTGGGAAGGCTAAACACGTGTCACACTTCATACAGCCGCTGTAGACTGTCAAGCGCATCATGGAGAGATCCACAGGCTCATCTGTAGCTTTAAGTCTCTGAGATATCAATCAGCTTTATTCGTTGAGTGATGGTGCCAGCAGCGCTTCAGTCCGAGTTGTCGTCCCTTGACCTCTGATGCTACCGTAAGCTATCGTCCGACTTGGCCGACTATAAGACATATAGTTAGCAGTTCCTCATATCAAGTTCGATGTGCACCTCGTACCTCCGAGTCATCATCCTCCGACGAAGCCCTCCGATGCTTGTGTCGTCGTCGATGCGCACGGCGCCGCCTGCCTCCTCCCACCGCCGCCTCCGAATCATTCGAAGAATCATCGCCCGTTCCAGGCGCAGCAGCCTTTTTGTTGCCTCCGACGCAGAGGAAGATTCCAGCGACGGCAACGATGATGCCGACAACGAGGAACGAGATCACGACGAGTGTTTCATCGGAGCCTCCCGAGCTGGTTGTGGAGCTTCCGGAGGTGTCGGACGAGGACTAGAAAAGTCCTTGAAGTGATTAAACAAAGTAATGGGAGATAAAGAGGGGTAGACCTGCCGTAGTGCCTGTCCCTGCGTCGTCGCCCGATGACGACGTGTCATCGGAGCCTGTGTCGCTCGAGCCGGAATCATCGGATCCTGCATCACTCGAGCCTGTATCACTTGAGCCCGTAGTTCCGCTCCCACTACTCCCCGTAGCTGTCGATGTCGCTCCTGACCCCGCCGCCGTGTTCGTGCTGTCGCTGCTGCTTCCGGCAGCTCCAGTCTCAGCGACGCCGGAAACGACGCCGGAGCCTGCTCCTGCTCCGGTGGATCCTCCGCCAGCAGAGGCGGTGATTTGGACGTTATTGCTGTAGGTGCATGACCCGGCGAAGGAGATTGTTGCGGTCGGGGTGGCGGTGCTGTATTTTCCTGCTCTTTGATCCATTAGCTCTTCCGACCTGGCTCGGTTGTTGAGCCGTTTTGAGCTCATACCTCCGTAATACACCTGTGATCCAGGATTTGGGAACACTGGGAGCCAACTCATTAGATCAGCTTGAAGACGGCACGGCATTCAATTGAACGCACCTGGATCGTAGCCCTCATCCGTAACGCAGCTTCCAGTCTGTTGAAGGAAAAGATCAAGTTTATTAATCAAGACAGATCTATTCAAACAAAGTCATCGCGCTTTACTTACATTGGCACGAAACGCTCCAGGGCCCACGTAAGTGGTGGCCGAGCCTGTGATCGCAACGACGGCGCAGTTCTTCATTCTCAGGTGTGAGCACACGGCGCTTTTTTAGACCCATGAGAGGATCAGCTGACCTGATACCTATATATGTGTAGGATGAGTAGCCGTTAAGGCGACACTCGAGGGAAGAGTCACTTACATTTCTCGATTCCCTGCGCGCGCCGTTTGGAGGCGTCAATAAAATTGTTGTTCAGGCAGCTGAAGGCATGACGCACCTTCTTCGTTCCACCATTGCCAAGTGAACAGAGCTAAGAAAGCCCAACTTAGCCCCTATTCGATGCTTGGTGCTTGTCATCTTACCTTTCGTCGCTGCCGGCAGCGCGGGCACCGTGAGTGTGTAGTTGGACGTCAAGGGACAGCCGCCCATGTATGAAGCCAATATCTGGTGAGACGGTTTGGCAACTCAGTGGGCCCCCCCAAGAAAAAGACGGAATTTTATTCACAACGTTGGTTGCCATGTAATCGTAGCTGATGCCGACCTGGCAGGAGCCCCCGTCTTTGTTCCGCTCCACGTCAGCTCTCCGCTCGCTTGTTGACAACAAGAGAGAACGTACCGTGCGTAGCTGTTCCTTCCAGGGCCCACTGCTCAAAACCGCCTCAGAATGTCATTCCTTCACAGGAAAGTGCGGGTGAACGAGGACGCACGCTGAACGACTTTCCGGAGACCAGCGTCGCTACTGGCTTGATGGTGTCAACTATGGTCTTGTTCCCTCGTCTGCACAGATTCGATCAGCATTGATCGTTCTTATATATCATAGGACCCACAGCTTGCACGGCCAGTCACTTAAAGAGCCGACAATACGGGTCAGCATCGCAGCCCCCTCCTCGTCGAAACGCGCACTCACCTGCCGTCGGCTGCCAACGGAGAAGTCATACTATGCAATGGCAGGTAGGTCAGTCTTTCCTGCTATCTAGAGACTATCTGCCGCTCTCACCTATAATCTCTACAGCCCTCCTGTCAGCACTCCACCCTTTCCGCCGGAGGACGTAGGAACAACTCACATGTCGTTTTCGGGAGTCTGAGGATCGTACTTGCTGTATATCGCATACGGAGTGACCAGCTCCATATGGCCTCTCACCAATTTCATCAGTCCCAGAAGTATGGGGAGTACGAATGTAGCCTCCCGCATCGCCGGTGTTGCGTCTTGGTCGCCGGAGAGGAAGGGACAAAGAGGGTGACGTGGTCGAGTGCTTCGGAAAGGACCTGTAACGGCTACTGGCTGATGGAACGGACACGGTGTATTGAGCCAAGAGTAGCCAAGAGAAGTTGGTAGGCATCCGCCGTCCAGGAGTGCGTTTCGGAGCGACGAGAGGAGCGTCCCTCCGTGGAGCGCCCGGAGGAGCTGAGCGCGGAGGCGGTGCCAGCTCATTCCTGTATACTTTGAGTGCAGTCGAGTGTAGGAGAAAATTGAAGGTATTTCTAATACTGTCAACCTATATAGGCCGACGAAGATGGTACGAAGCGTCCTCTTGAAGATGGACACGTGGTCATCACGCCTTACCAGCGCGCTCTTTTCTTTAAGACAACGTGCACATCAATCGTAAGTAGTTGTTGGACAACTCTGTGCTGAACACGTCAGTGAAAGTAGGGAGAAAAGTGAGAGAAGAAGTCGTTCCCCACAACCCCTTGCCCGGACTTCCGACCGAGCTTCACTGTGCCAGGCCGGCGTGCGCTCGCTGCTTTCGCCTCCCGTCACCTTCGTCAACCACCTTCGGCCAGCAAATATTACACTACTCTGAACTCGGGATCAGGACAGCAGGAGCAAGCCTACAGTCGTGATGATTCCCCTTCCGGAGCTGCTTCCGCTCTCGCCGACGCTCTCGCCCGCCGAGACGCTCGCGGTCCTCTCGCGGATCAAGAACGGCATCATCGGCGCCAACCAACGCAAGATTGCTCTGCTCAGAAGTGGAGGCGTCACCAGGTGCGTCCAATCTCACTGTAGCGAGTTGTGGAGGTGCGGAGCGGGAGCTGATCAGGTGATGACCTCACGCCCGCCGCCCGCCAGTCTCGTCCCGCTCGTGGCTGGTGATGCTGGCACGGCTCCTCACGAATCGTTGGAGCTGGCCATCCAAGCTGCCACAGTCCTGGGATCACTATCGATGCGTGCGTCTGTTTTTTCGTAGCTCTGCCCTGTTCAGGCAGCTCACTTCGCGCGGGGAACAGCAACGGCGGAAGCGGTCCTCATCCTCCTCCAGTCCCAAGCTCACAAAGCTCTCGTTGACGCCCTCTCGAACCTCTCACGGTCCGACCTGAGCTCGAACCTTAGTGCCGGCGGCCTCCCCTTCCGTCTCCTCGAAGCGCTCCTGAGGAGCATCAAGGCCCTGTACTGCGACCTCGTGCGCGTCGTCGGCCCAAGAGCCTGGGGTACCGATGTCATTGGCGCAAGTACTGGGTTCCAGCAGGATGTCGAGGTCAAGTGGGAGTTGCCGTCCATCAAGGGGAAGGAGAAGGACAGTGGGATGGAGGTCGAGGGGAGTACGCCCGGCCCAGTGCTGGCCTCGGTCGACTTGCGGGCTTTAGCGGATGAGGCTCTGGATCTCGTCTACACTTCGAGAGAAATCTCGACAGAGTCGATAGACATGGATCCAGGGCCATCGTCGGCAAGCCCCGAGGCTCGACTCGCGCGCACAGACGTCCTCGCGTTCCTCCTCGAGATCTTGTTCGACTGCTCGCAGTTCTCTGCCTCGTCGTCGGACTTTGGCGACACCGCTATCGTCCCGTCTTCGAGTCGCTTAAAGATTGCAGATATGGTGTGCTCGTTCATGGCGGGGACGATTCGCTCGGCGGGGCAGAGGGAGGTCGTGCTGGGTGAGGTTGAGGAGGCCGACGTGGTCATGAGGGCGCTGTATCGGTTGATCGTATTTGGGAACGGAAAGGTGTGTACCACTGCTTTTCAGGATGATTCCTCGCTGACTCATCCAAACCAGGTCCAAGAGGCGGCGCTCCACGCGCTGACCGCGCTGTCGAGAGACTTCAAGCCCATCGCTAAGGAACACGCCATTCGTGCGCTTTATTTTCCTCTCCTCCTGCTGAACTGAATTCATTTAGCTTTGATGCTTGATTAGATGATCAAACCGAGATCAACTCTGTCATACTCGAGCTCACGCAGTCGCCCAACGCCTCTCTCCGTCTGGCAGCACTGACGTGGTTCGTCTCTCTCTTAGAGTCGCTCATCTCTTCCGTTAGAACCAATCTTATTCCTCTCTTTCTACAGTCAAACGATATCCTACAAAGCGCTACGGGCACTCAACTACTTCGCCGCCCCTTCCACCTCGGCAGAGCCTCTCGTTCCCATCTTCCTCAACCTCATCGCCACGGAGCCCGCCTTGCGAGCCAACGCCGCCTTTACGTTCGCCTACCTACTCTCCGATAACGAGCCCTTGCAGAGTACGGCGGTGAAGCAGAGTACACTGGAAGTCCTGTACGCGGTGTTGCAGGAGCCGCCGAGGGTGGATCAGCCTTATGAGACGGCAGCTTCGTTGGAGGAGGCTGCTAGGCTACGAGAGGTTTGATCTTTCCACGGTCAAGCCTCCTTGTTGTATCAACAAGTTCTGACACCAGCTTCTGACACAGGGAGCCCTCCTCGTCATCGCCTGCATCGCCGGCAATCGCTCCGACACCTATAAACAACACATCCTCTCCGCCAAGCTCCTTCCGACTCTTGTCGACTCCCTCTCCCACCCATCCGCTGGCGTTCGAGCAGCCGCCTGCCACTGTCTCCGTGGCGTAGCGAGGAGCGTCAATGTCCTCCGAACGAGTCTCGTTGAGATGGGTGCTGCTCGACCGATATATAATTTGCTGAGGGATGGCGAGGACTTGTTGGTTCAGATCATGGCATTGACGGTCGTTAGTAATTTGGTGTTGGAGTTTTCGCCGATGAGGCAGGTGAGTTCTGGGGTGGGCGTTTTGTGGGGAGAGGGGAGGCGCTGACGTGGTAGGATTTCGTGGTGCAGGTGCTGCTGAGTTACGGATGCGTTCCGAGGCTGTGTAAACTTGCTCGACATCCGGATACGACGCTGAAGATCAACGCTTTGTGGGCCATCAAGAACTGTGAGTGCCGATGCTTTTCCTCGTCGTGGATCTCGCTGGGTCTCACGTTCGTGCCCAACAGTGAGCTACCAAAGCTCTTCAGCATTCAAGTCAACCATCGCCAATGACCTTGGATGGTCGTATCTTGGAGAGTGAGCTAAATCGCGCTTCCCTCTCGACTTCCTAAGCTCACTTCGGTCGCCGCTCAGCCTGATCGGGGACACGAACCCCGAGATCTCGGAACAAGGGCTCGGCATCCTGCGCAACATCGTCCTCACCGGGGACGAGGAGCCGATCACTGGGTTGAAAGAAATCGGAGAGGACAGGATGCTGTCGTTGGTTGAGAACAGCATTGCGTCGAACGTGAAGGCGAACGTTCTGAACGTGAGTTCCGTCTCAACGTTCTCCAGTGTGAGGGCTGTTGAGCTAAATCGTGATCTTTTACCAGGCCATCTACATTGTCGTCAACCTCGCTACTGCCAACGAGGCTAGTAAGCTCGCGATCGTCGCCCGCGATCGACTTCTCCGACTCATCATCTCCCATTTCGTGCGCCACGTTTCCCTCTCTCCTTTTCCCCTCCACCCTCTGACCCCCTCCATCTCACAGAACGACGACCAAGCCGAGATCCGCTCGGCGTCTGTGTGGACGATCATCAACCTCTCCTACCGCGATAGTCGGAGCTCGACGTTCTCGAGGAAGCCTGTGGAGATTCTGACAAAGTTGAGGAGTTTGGGCGTGGAGCATAGGTTGAGGGGGATGGTGACGGATCCGAGTTTGGATGTGAGGGAGAGGGTACAGCAGGCGTTGGAGGTGTTGAATGGGATTATGGTGTGAGTGGAGGGAGGGCTCCATGGGTGACAGGCTTAAGATACTACGGTGGTCTGCATATTACGCAAACGAGCATTTACAGTATATCATGGATGCATGAGGGTTTGTTTGTTGATAAAAAATGAAGAGATCTGAAAGTGGCACTTTGTTGCATGCTGTATTGATGCTTTCTTCGAGACAGATGATGATTTGTCCGGGGGCGCGGACTGTTTCGGCAGGCCTGTGGTTGGCTGCCTTCAGAAAAAGCCCGAGCCCTCTCTCCCGCAAACAACACACATCTCGCGCGCGCAACAAACCGCAAGAAATGTGGCCATTCTCATCGTCGACACCACTACCGGCATCACAGCAGCCAGCAGCCGCACCATCGCAATGCCCCGTCGACCACACGACGCGGGAAGCGTGGCTGAAGGAGCACGGCGGCCAACCTCCTGCCTCGCACGCCGCCACTGCTCCCTCCGCTCCCCCCTCAACCCCTCTCGCCCCAACGCACCTCAGCACCGACCGAGAAATCTCGTCGATCCCCCGATGGCGAGCTCCGGACCCGTCCGCTTCAGCATCGGGCCCACCGAAAGAGGACGAGAAATGGGTCTACCCGTCGCCGTCTTCGTTCTTTTCCGCTCTTGCGCGCAAGAACCGCGCGCCGAACCCGGACGACATGCCCGTCGTCGTGCCGATCCATAACGCTGTCAACGAGCGAGTGTGGGAACAGGTGTTGCAGTGGGAGAGGGAGGCGGGCGCGAAGGATAGCGAGGTCAGGCTCGTGAGCTTTGTTGGGAGGCCCAAGGACTTTACGCCGAGAGCGAGGTGGAGGAACTTGATCGGGTGAGTTTGGTCGTGTATCCTGCCTGGTGGTAGTTGGTGGGAGGTGGAGTAGTTTCTAGGGAAACCGTGCTGATGTTTGATGGGGGTGAATGCAGGTACACACTCCCGTTCGACCGCCACGACTGGCTCGTCGACCGTACCGTCCCTTCCCCTCCCTCCGCCGACCCTTCCACCCCTTCCGAACCAAGCTCCATCCGCATCCGCTACGTAATAGACTTTTACACCGGCCGCGCCCTCCCTGGCTCGGCACCGCGGTCAGCACCAGGGTCCGACGAACGCGCGGTAGAGGACAACTTCCGTCCAAACTTGGCGTTCTTTTTGGATGTGAGGCCTGCTCTTGATGATATGATGGGAGTTGGGATGAGGGCGAAGAGGTTTGCGAGGAGGTGGGGGTTGGCCGGCGACGAGGTGAGGCAGGAGCAGAAGTAGAGGGATGGGGGGCGGTTTATGACAAGTCACCACTCGTTGTTTGTATTACTGGAAGTTGGGGACATTGGACGGCTGGCTCTTTGACTTGGTGCTCGTTCTGGGTGTCAATCACTGCTCGAAGGCTCTTGCCTTTGCTCAAACCAAACCACACCACGTGTTCCCACCATTGATTAAACCCCAACCATTCTCTTGCACGACCTTGATTTGAGTTAATTCAGACCAAGTCGTACAATGTCTCGCTCGCCAAGTGTTTCTTGACTCGGACGACTTCTTGTACGATAAGGGCCAAGGTGTGGGACCGGGTCAACAGGCGCTCGTACGCGCGCGCCGCCAACCCCGCGCCTCTCGCCCCGCCGGCACCGAACGCCAGTACCGAACGGCGCTGGGTTTCTGGACAGAGTTTTCCGCGTCTTGTTCCTCCCTCCTCTACCTCCAGCTCTTGCCTCTCTCTGTCGCCCATCAGCATCTCTCACCTGCTCGTTCATCTCCGACAGACGCGACACCGAACGCCACTGTGAACCCAGCCCCAACCTCCGACGAGCTTTGTTCTTATCGCGATTCCTGAACCATGGCAGGACCGACGATTCTCGTGGTCAACCCAAACAGTACCGAGTCTATGACTAAAGGAGTCGAGGACATGATCGCTCCTCTCGCAACTCTCGTGAGCCTGCTTCTCCCAGTGTGTGGTCTGTCGGGCGGAGGGTCAGCCCGGACCGCGTCCTCGTAAGCTGACAATCAACGGTTAATGTTTTGTACATACACCTCAGACCCCAACATACTTCACCGCCCCTCCCACCTCGCCAGCATCGATCAACAACGCGTCCGACGCGCTCCTCTCGACCTCCGCTTGCCTCCCGCTTCTCCTGTCCCTCCTCTCCTCGCCCAGCGGCAACGACATCAGTGGCATCCTCATTGCCTGCTACTCTGAACACCCCTTAGTCACCGAACTCAAGAAACACACGACGAAACCCGTGATCGGGATCTTTGAAGCGTCGGTATCGGCTTCGTTGATGCTCCTGCCTTCGACGGGACCAACCTCCAAGTTCGGGATCGTGTCGACGGGAAAAGTGTGGGAAGAGTTGTTGGACTCTGGCGTGAAGACTTATCTGGGTGGGGAGGGAAGGGGGAGGTATGGAGGGTGTGAGACGACGGGGTTGAACGCTACGGATTTGCATGACTCTCCGGTGGACGTCGTGGAAGGGAGGATGAAGGACGCGGTCAAGAGGTTGGTCAGGAGAGGGGTGAGAGCGGTGTGTTTAGGGTGTGCGGGAATGGTAGGGATGGAGGAGATGGTGAGGAGGGCGTGTGTGGAGGAGTTGGGCGAGGAGGAAGGCGCAAAGGTCAGGATCGTCGATGGCGTCAAGGCTGGGGTGAGTTTTGGTTCTCGGAGACGGGGGAGAGTAGAAAATGATGCTCATCTTCACAGTACCTGATGTTGGAGGGATTGGTGAAGGCTGGGCTGTGAGCACTCGTGCTGGAAGAGTGTGTGGAGGGCTGCCACGTGGGTTAGAATGCTGAGTAGGCGTTTTGAAGGGCGTTGTCTGTGCTCAGAATAGACAGAAAGTTTTTCCTTACTTCCGAAACATTTGACAATGATCACTTTCGAGCCTGCATACCAGGTTAAACGTGCTCAGATAAAGCCACGTGGTCACCTTTGTTTCCGCTCTGCCCACTGTAGTCGGCCTCGCTTGACCAGCAGAATGTTGCAAAGTGATGAATCAATAAGTGGACGATGAGAGGGGTCAGCGCCATGAAGAGAATGCTGGAATCCACGGAGGAAAGAAACACCGGGGAGCAGGCTATCTACCGCCAACGCACCGGCTTTCTCCAGGCGGAGGAGGCCGGCGCGGGCGCGACTTTCAGGTCGACGCTCCGACGGCCTCCTGCTTGACCTCCTACACCATCACCACGACTCGACGGATTCACACTTTGCTATATATTAGAATATAATTCGACACCTTCGACCGTCCGTATTGCAACCTCGTCCCGCCCTCCGTCGTCGCTCTACCCCGCCATCTCTCGAACCCTCAGACCATGGATCAAGCCCTGGCTGGAGCCGTGTCGGCGTGTTTCTCGTCTGCAGTAGTGTGAGCAGAGCTACTAGAATCACTTGAGATGCTGCTGACATGAGTTACCTGTGTGTAGGTACCCGTTAGACACGTTCGTCTCTCCATTCGTCCCCCTCCCTCGCTTGCGAGCTCCCCGCTTCCGACCGCTGACGAGCTTGTCCCTGGGCCCCCGATCTTCCCTCCATTTCCGCACTTCTACAGGATCAAAACTCGTATCCAGCTCGAGTCGTCTGCACCTCCCCACCCTGCCGCCATCGCGAACGGCATCCACCGCGAAGCCGCGCCGACCAAGCTGAACCTCGATGGCGTACCGAAACCCGGCTCGGCGGCGGGCGTGCGCAACCTCGTCCTCAAGCTCTTCAAGGAGCAAGGACTGCCTGGGTTCTATAGAGGGTTCGGCGCCAACATGGTCAACACGTTCTCGATGCAGTTGTGAGTTCTTTATGCTCTCTGAGGCGCCGGGCGGGTTGTTGATCGAACGCGGCGGGGGTGTTCGCGGTGGCGTATTGGATGAGTTGCTGACGAGGTGTGGTGGGATTGCATGCAGCGCGTACTTTTACTGGTACACGATTGTCAGAAGAACGTATCTCAAGAGGTTCCCTTCCCTGAACGGCATCAACACCATGTACGCTTCCCCCCTCCCTGCTCATCTTCTTCTGCCCACTAAGCAACCTACAAACCACTCAGTACCGAGCTCCTCCTCGGTGCCATCGCAGCGGCCTTTGCCCAACTCTTCACGATCCCCGTCTCAGTGATCGCGACGCGCCAACAGCTCTCCGACGTGCCCATCTCGTTCGGCACGACGCTGAAAAGCATTCTCGCCGACGACGGCGTCACGGGCTTGTGGAGGGGCCTCAAGCCGAGCTTGGTCCTCACTGTCAACCCCGCCATCACGTATGGCGTGTTTGAGAGGCTCAAGGCAGCGTTCGTGGGAGAGGGCAAGATGACGCCGGGCAAGGCGTTCGCGTTGGGTGCGGGGAGCAAGACGCTCGCGACGGTGGTATGTTGCGCTCTCTTTCCCTTTTTTTTCAGGCCAGCCGCTAAGCTAAAGGTGGGATCGCAGGTCACCTACCCTTACATCATGGCCAAGACCCGTCTCCAAGCTGGTGGCCTCCAGGCCTCAGAGTCGGAAGCGATCGAGGGCACGCCACTCTCAACCGCCGTGACCGACGCCGATACGGCCACGACCGTCGATGGCCAGGTCGTCCTCCCCGGGACGGTGCCGGAGAAGAAGAAGAAGAGGAAGGAGAAGTACAGCGGCGCGATCGATTGCTTGTCCCAGATCTACAAGGACAAGGGCTTTGCTGGGTGGTACCAGGTGCGTTTTCTGGCAAGCTTCTCTGTTGTTTTTCGCGGAAATGAGGGCTAACGAGGGGATGGTGGGGGTCACAGGGTATGCAAGCACAGATCATCAAGGCCGTGTTGGCTCAGGCTTTGCTGTTCGGCATCAAGGACGCTTTGGAAGGATGTACGTTTTGCCCCTTTTTTCCTTGACTCTCACGTGGCCCTGTTCGGGGAGCGCTGACGTGTCGCGACGCTTGCAGATGTCAAGCTCGCCGTCGCTTTGTACCTCGCTCGACGTGCTTGAACGCTCATATGATGGAAGTTTCTTGCGAAACAGTTGTTATTACTAGATCTGGTCTGGCTGGAGGGAAGGGGAGGTAGCGAACCGCGCGTGTTGATATGATTCATCTCTCTTGACGATCACGGAGCTTTTCAACCATCCATTTTGGTGGGAGCAAAGTCCGATTCACCTCAATGCTACCGAGAGATAGATGGACCGGAACGAAGGTGTCCTTGCGAGTTCGAAAGGGAAGAGGAAACGGAAATAAAGAGGGGAGGGGTGGAGAGCCACTGATCGGCGCGCAAGGGAAAGGGAGTAGAAACCATCATCTATGTACAGTTTGTTCCGCGTATTCGAAAATCTAATTAAGGAAGCTGGAAAGCACATGTATCGAAAAGTCTTGTCCTCTTCTCTAACAAAGCCTACACGCTGCCCGTCGGCGTCCCACCCTGAACATTCAAGTTCTTCTCCTGGGACGATGTCAACCCGTTGGCGTAATGGTCCTCGAGGCCTTTAGGGCAAGTGAAGACGGGGTGGGAGAGGGCGAATGCGATGAGGCAGAGGAGCATCATCGTGGCGTCTAGGCCGACTGTTGAGGGAGGGGAAAGAGGGTGAGAAGGGAAGGAAGGGGAGGAGGGGGAGGGACGCACTGAAGTAGCCTTCGTGTTCGATGAGGTAGCCTGACCAGCCTTCGGCGAGCTCGCTGTGAGGAGAAGAAATGAAACAGCAGGTCAGACGTCAAGTCCCCAAGACAAACGCGGGTCGAAGCCACTCACGCAGTTCGGTACCTGTTGTGTGTTTCGCACGCCCGTCAGTACACGTCACTCATTTTTCACAAGGTAAAGGGCAACGACTCACGCTCCACGAACGATGATGAGGAAGCTGGCGCCGGCGATCCCCCAGACGAGGTAAGCCAAGCGGCCGGGGAGGACGGTCTCGCCCAACGCGCGACGCTTGGAGCGGAGGCGCAGGTAGTAGTGAAGCCTGTCCGGTGAAGGGGCAACGTGAGCTTGTGAAGAGAGGCTCAGTGGTAGTGGAGGTTGTTTACCCAATGGCAGAGAAGACCAGCATGACCACAAGCTGGAAGATGATTCCGGCGACCTGGGCAAAGAGGAACCTCAGGACTCCCCAGAGTGCTCAGCTGGAAACGAGATACGCCTTACGAAGACATGGGTGTACTTGTCCTGGTCGGCTTTAGTCTTAGCAGAAGAGGTGAGGCCACCACCGGCGGCCTGAATGACTGTTCTCAAACACGGTTCTCGTCAGCGAAAGCCCCTTCTTCACGGACAGACGGAAGCGCGAACGCACGCAACGAGACGATGTCGCAGATGACGAACGCGATCGTCAGCTTTCTCGGAGAGATGGCGGAGATTGTAGGGTCGAGGTGTTTGACGGCTACGACGTAGAGTCCGTAACATGCGCCGGAGAAGAAGACCGGACTGTAGAGAGGAGTGGTTATCGAGTCAGCAGGAGAAACGTGGCGGTGTGGACCGGAGGCCGGAGGGGGGTGCTTACCAAATGGTGAGCATGACCTGTATGTTCCAAAATAGATCAGCACGGTTCGATAACTCCAGAACTGAAAGAGCAGACGCACGATCTGGCAGAGGAACGCCTGGTAGTTTGCGTTCGAGGCGTCGGAATGGTACGTCGCGCTCATCGTGCGGCCGATCCATCCTCCAAACTCGCATCCAGCTCCAAAGGGAACGATGAGGTACCACCACCTCTTGGACTTGATGGTCATGCCGAGCAGAATGACGGTCAGGAGCCCGAACAGGACGGTGAACGCGATCTGGAGGCGACGGGAGTTGGCCGAGGGTCAGCTTTGTGTTTGCGCAATCGCTGAAACAGCAATGAGAAACGCACCCCAGCACCATATGATGGGACGTAGCCATAAAATGCGTGAAATTGTATCTCTTCGGCCGATATGGGGAAGCAGGCGCCGTCTGGACGGTGGTAGAACTCGGTGGAGGCAGTGCGCGCCGAGATCTGGCTCAGGTCGGTGCAGCCGGCTTTGGTTCGTAGCCATTAGCTGATGTATGCGCAGAAGTGGATAGGGATTGCTCACTGAGGTTGTTGCTGATGAATCCGCCGTACTCGGCAAGGGTCTCGTTGATGCTCGCCATTGTTGCTGTGACTCTGGCCGCCAGAGTGGCTTTTTCGGCAAGGGTGTGCGTCACTCCAGTCACTCGGAACGGGCCTCGGGTTGGGTGGTCGTCGCTGTCCTGGCGGGTGGTCTGTCCAGATTGGTATCTGGAAAAGTATGTCAACAAGTGGAAGGAGCCGAAGGGAGGGCCAGCCAAGGACGCTACAGGGGCTTACGTCCGAGGTGGGCGCGCGCGAATTCGCCGTGCGAGAGTGCGGCTCCGTCGCCGGTTCTCGTCGCGTGGTTTGGGAGGCGGAGGCGGAGGTGGAGGGCGGGGGGGTGGAATGCCCCCTGTTGTTTGAGCCCGAATCGCCGTAACTCGACAGACTAGTGTAAGCGAGTCAGATAACGGAGAAGGATTCGATTTCGTACGTACCCGCAACCGTGGCGATGTTGGTCCCGCTCCCCCGGACATGCAGCAGACGAGCTGGACGAGCAAGGTGAGTGACGTCGCAGACGAATCGGAACCTTTTCCCATCGAGGACACGGGCACGTTTTTCTCATCAATTCACTACCAAGACGACTGGGCTTGGCTGGTCCTTGACCATCGGACACCCGCCACTCGCGAAGATATCCTCCAATGGGTCCTTCCAGCAATGACGTGGCCTTGCCCACTTTGTCCTCACTGGCTCACTTTGCTCAGTAACCGAATCGTGTCTATTGCCCTGAAACACTCTTGCACACTCGCTTCTACTTGACCAGGTTCCTCATGACCCACCCGACCTGCTCGACGACCAACTCTGGCTCCCAGATCATCACCTCGTGCCCCGTGTACGAGCTCACGACGATCCTGCTGCTCTCCGACAACCGCCTGAAATCGTACTGCATCCCAATCTCGACGTACGGCAGCCTCTTCAGGCTCGCCTCGATCGTCGCCCGGTCCGCCGCGTCGACGTTCCCCGCCGCCTCACACGCCGCGAGCAACCTCGTCGCCTCCCGCGTGATGTCGGCCATGATGATCCCAACCGGTCGATCACCCATCACGTGCCTCTCGAGCTGGTCGAGTTTCCCTAAAGCGAGCAACGACGATTCGTACTCTGCCGCGTCCGAATCCGTCGGGTCCACCCCCGTCTCGTCCGCTTCGAGAAGATCCTCCGCCTGGTAACGCAGCACCGCGTCCCACTCGTCCTTCGTCAGTTTCTCTGCTTCGTAAACCCCCGTAGCGGCATACACGTCGACGCCGACGGACGCTCGCGCCCAAGCCTCGTTCGGCCACTGCAGCCTCTCGACCGAGTCCTCGTGGTTCGCGTCGACGAGCACGAGGCCCACGACCTCGTCGTCGAACTGCTCGACAAACTGACGCACTATCGCACCGGCGTAAGAGTGTCCAACGAGGAGGTACGGCGGTGGGATCTCGGCCGCGAGCAGGAGCGCGTGCAGTTCGCTCGCCATCGTCGCTGCTCCACGCGTCAGGTTCGTCCGGGACGACCGACCCAGCCCGAGTCGGTCGTACGACATGACGTGGTGAGAGTTCGGAGAGAGGAGGCGGATTACAGCGGCCCACCCGACGGCGCTGTCGCCTAGACCGGGAACGAGGACGATCGGCGGCGAAGAGGAGGAGGAGGAGGAGGAAGTGACGTGGCGCTCGTTCTCGAGGATGAAGATCGAGCCTTGGCCGGGGACTTGGACATTGCGCGACTTGATGAGAGTTTGGTTGTGGTGGTGCGCTGCTGGGATGGCAGTCGTGGTCGGCTTGGGCCCGTGCGAGGAGTGCTCGCAAAACGACTTGCAGCTCGAGTAGTAGTGCCCGCCGGCGTAGAGGCAGCTCTCGACGCACGCGAGCAGAGAAGGCGAGAGTGTCGAGTCGGGAGCCGGAGAGGTGGAGGCTGTGGGTGGTGCTGTCGAGTCTAAAGTACTGGAAGAAGCGAGCGGGATGGCCGACGCTGCCGATCCGAGTGCCGCGAGAGTGAGGACGTGTCGCAAGAGTGCCACCATCGCTCCGTTTCTGCGCTGAATCAAGGTCTGTCGCTTGTGGTGGTAGAAGAGAGAAAAAGGAGGAAGAAAGAGTTGAGTTTCGAAGGGTACATCGACGCAGGGAACGGGATCCTTTTCCATGCCAGAACAGGCCACTCGCGGGAGTCCGCTCGCCCAGCCCTTCGCCGGTTTGGGCTTGAGGGGACCCTTCCCGTGAATGCGTGGTTGTGAAAGGAACCGAAAGCTTGGACTCCCGAGTTCTGTTTATTGAAGCTCTGGTGTGGTACCCTCGATGGTACATCAACGATCGACGGTGTTTGTTGCCAACGAGCTTCACAGAGCGTTAGACACGTGGGCGGGGATCGCTTTTGCATCTTGCTCACCTGCAGCACGAAAACTTCACATTATTAGCCAGACACAGATAGGCAGCAGTCGTTTCTACGGATAACTCTTGAGCTAATGAGCCACACCGAGACTGTGCTTGACTTAGAGCCGCTATGGACCAATGTGGTTGCTCGGCGACGACTATTCGGTTCAGGTCATCAGAGACCGGCTACACTCTAGCAGATAGAGAGAAGCCGTCATTGAGAATGATACAAACCGCTCGTGTTGACAAGCGTTCTTTTTTCCATCGCTTTGGTCTACTCCTCGTGTCCCGCTCACGCTACCTACCTCCTGCACAACACCAACGGCGACTCTCCTTCGGTGCACCCATTTACCGCGTCTCGACTTCTCCCAAATAGATGACACCCTCAACACCGCCGGAAGCGATGATGGGCTCCTTCGGACTCCAATCGCAGCAGACGACGGTGCCCGTGTGGCCTGGGAGCTTGTACCGGATCTCGCCCGTGCTCGCGTCCTGCGTCGATCCACCCCATCGTCAGCTTCCTGCTTTTGCTATATACCACCCGCCAACAAAGCCTCGAGGAACTTACCCAGACCGTCAACGCCCTGTCCGCTCCACCAACCGCGACGAATCCACCCCCATCACTCATCTCATGCCTACTCCAACTCGCCTTCCTCAACAACCCCTCAAACCCAGCCGGAGCGCCATAGAAGCTCCTAAGCAACCTTGGATGAGCCGTCGGGTTCGTCTGATTCAACTGCGGCGCGAAGGGCTGGACGTTCCAGAGGTGGAGGACCGAGTCCATCGAGGTAGTGAGGAGGGAGGAGGAGTTGGGGGAGAGGCAGAGGGAGGTGATGGTGTCGGTGTGACCGCGGAGGGAGTAGGAGATGGCGTGCGTCGAGAGTGAGAAGATGTGGATGTCGTTGTCGAGGCCGCCGATGTAGAGCGTTTGGCCGTCGGGGGACCATTTGACCTGCGCGCGTCGGCCCGGGTAAGCTACGCCTTGCCCTCTTCGAACATAGAAGAGAGATGAAGACAAACGGAAGTGATAGGGTATCCCAACTCAATGAGGTCGACCTCCTCCTTGACCTCCTCGCTCCAGATCCGCACGGTGCCATCATCACTCGCGCTCGCGATCAGCTTGTTCCCACTCGCGCCCTTCTGCACGTCGACCGCGTTGACGATCCCCCGGTGTCCCCTGAACCTCCTGATCACGGTCCCGCTCTTGAGGTCGTAGAGGAACACGGTGTGGTCCGTCGAGCCGGCGACGAGCGTCGTTTCCGAGTGGAAGGCGAGAGAGGTTGCTGAGCCTTTGGGGAGTCGAAGGATGCCGTAGCTGGTGTTCGTGTGGATCGGTTGGTCAGCATACTTTCCTACTGCCAGCCATATCCCACTACCGTCTTCCTTCATTTAACCCCGAACAAGCTGCACTCACTTGGCGCAATCACCATACACCCTCCAAAGCAAGATGGTCCGATCCGCGGCCGCGCTCGCCAAACTATCTCCCGACGGCGAGAACTTGATGTCGAGGATCTCCTTCCCATGACCCTTGAGACACATGATCGGCGCCGACAGCCCCGAGGTGCGTTTGATGGTCTGGATGAGCGCGTTCTTGTCGCCGTCCTTGCCTGACGAGGCGACCGTCAGTTGCTGCATGTTCTCGTCCTCGACGCGCACGCGCTTGACGAGGGCGTCCGTCGTCTGGGAGGATCGTTTCGACATCGTTCAGTCGTGATGCGGAGGTTGGTGGTGCGCGAGGGGTGTGGGCGACGAGCGGAGGGCAGGGCCAGGCGGAGGGACAGGCGGAGGCGAAGTTCAACTTCTCAGGGGCTAAGCAGCGCTGGATCTTCTTTTCTTACTTTCACCAGTTTTCTCGCTTCTTTTCACGAGACTAATGAGTGAAGCAGAAAGGCTTCTGGAAATGCAAGAGGTAGAACGAGGGGGAGTATCAAAAAAGTACGATGAGGGGGGGAGAGCACGAGCCGAGCGAGAATGAGAGAAAGGTGAACGACGTGGCAGAAGAAGACCTAACGATCGGAGGTCTTGGGGTGTGGATGCTGGATGATAGAGGGGTATACAAAAGGCTTGAAGATGACAGAGCGACATGTGGCTCAAGGATAAGGGAGTCTACGGCTTGGGTGGGACTTGGGGTGTCGATGTGACCTCTTCGAAGATCAGCTCTGTTGAGAAGATCGGTTAGCTTTTGAATAGGAGCACCACGTCAGAGAAAACCGCACGTTTCAGCTGCTCTCGACTCAACTGCTCCTGGTCAAACGAGAAGAACGACGGCGCTGTCCACACAAAACACGTCAGCTGCTGTCCTCCTTAAAACTCTCTCCTCTAATCAGACTCACGCAACATCGGTGCCGTCGGCTCATCCTCAGCATCATGGTACGGCTCGAGGTACGGGTGCTCGAGAGCTTCTTCCACCGTGATGCGTTTCTTAGGGTTGAAGGTGAGGCAGCGCTCGAGGAGGTCGATGGCGAGGGGGTTGGCGTTCGGGTAGAGAGATTGGAAAGAGCGGCGCTTTTTGAAAGGAAGGGCTCGGAGGTCTGAGGCCATGGGTTCGTAGTTCAGAAAGTGAGCGAGAGAATAAAGAGAAGTACGGACAGTCACGAGAGCGGTGCGAGGAGATGGCGTAGAAGTCGTCGAGCGACGGCGTGCCGAGGACGTCCAAGATGAGCGTGAGTTGATGGTGGTCTGGTAGGGTTGATTCATTAGTAAGGGATCTTCGATGAACGTAATGACGGACAACGCACAGTCACGTCCGGGGAACAAAGGCTTCCCGCTCAGCATCTCGGCGAGGATACATCCCACGGACCAGATGTCTGCCAACGAATCACAGGGGGTCAGCGAGAGCTTCCCAATCACTCTCGAGAGGTGCCTTACCAATAGCGTAAGTGTACTCCTTGAACCTACGCCCCATCCACACCCACCAAAAGTCAGCTCTGGCGCCCCACTCTTTCCTCAAGCCCCGTCCCCAGTCCAGCAACTCACGTCAACATAATCTCCGGCGCCCTGTACCACCTTGTAGCTACATACTCCGTCATGAACCCCACTGCCTCTTGCTCTGACGAGACCGCACTCCTCGCGAGACCGAAGTCGGCAATCTGCTCGTTCGGACAACGACAGTCTTTAGCGAGCGCGAGGAGGCACGGGTAAAGAAAGGGAGGGTACCTTGAGGTCACAGTTGGCGTTCAGGAGGAGGTTGGAGGGTTTGAGATCACGGTGCAAGATTCTGAGTAGTTCGCCGAGCGGTCAGCACGAGCCCCGAAGCTTGAGCATCCACGCTTCCGCTAAGGAAAGCGAGAAGAGCACTCACGCAGCGGAATGAAGGGCTTTCAGTCCTCGGAGAGTTTGGTAGAGGAAGTATTGCGAGCTGTTGAGTGGGATGAGAGTTGGTGAGATGCAGGCTTGGGGCTCAGCGAATGGCTAGTACTCACTGGTCGTCACTCAGTTCCTGGCTCCTGATCACCCGGTGCAAGTCTGTCTCCATCAACTCCTACATCCCCCTCACCATGGTCAGCACCTCTATGTCTTCCCTCCATGAAACCAAAGCAAGCGAACCTGGATGAGGTAAACGTTGTCAAACTGCTCCAAGCTCGGTGGACGGATGATGTCCAGGATCGAGATGATGTTCTCGTGGTTGAACCATCTCAGCAACTTGATTTCTCGGAGAGTTCTCAGGCAAAACACTGTGGGAGCAGCGAGAAGCACGGGCTGGGGTGAGCTGGCTGGCGAGCTGCACGAAGCACGCGCGGGATGGAAGGCGGGACGGACTCGAGTGGTCAAACGGCGCGATTTTCTGGAGCAGACGGGTGCTGGTCAGCACCAATTATCCACCAACAGATAGAGCAGCACGCACTTTGATGGCGACTTTCGAGTTGGTCGGCGTATGGATCGCAGAGCTGAGCGTTTGGGCGCGCCACACTATCAGCTTCACGCTGCCTGGTGGACGAGCGTACGACGAGGGGAAGCTCACCAGACGACGCCGTAAGCGCCCTCTCCGACGACATCGACGACCTGGTAATCTGCACCGACGGCGAACGTTCTGTCCATACTTTTCTTCGCTGGCGTAGGCGGTGGGCGAGAGCGAAGGGGGCCAGCGGGATGTCCCTCTGCGCCGGATCTGGGCGCTGGAATTGTTGCGCTGCGGCAGCAGGCCAGTACTCGACCGTTGGACCCGCCGCAACTGCTCATATTCGTGGCGACAATGGAAGGCCACTAGGCCACTTGTCTGGAATGAAGAAGAAAATGGTATGAAATTTCAGATTTTTTAGAGAAACGCGGCGATTGCGAGAGAGGGCATGCCGTGGGACGTCGGACACGCTAGAACGAGGGCGAGTGGGACACGTCACCCAAGTCCATCTTCCTAAAGCTGGTAGAAGGCGTCTGCAAGAGGCCAACCTGCATCTTTCTAAATACTTTGGTTGCCATGCTCGAAGCTTTTCCTAAACTCCCCATCCGACGCCGAACCCTTCCTTTGCCCCATCTGCGCCGACGTGAGCTGCTGCCCACCCCCTTTGTCCTCGCCTCCGCGCCAAACGCTTAAACGCTGACCATGTATATACACGTGGTTTGAGCATTGACTGAACTGTACAACAACCCTTTTTTGGTTTACCCTCATTTCTCCCGGCACGACCAAGGAGCCCCGACTCAGAGCTTCGCCTTGGCCTGGTTCTTCCTCTTCTCCCACAACTCCCTCGCCTCGACTTTGATCACACTCTTCAACGCTTTCCCCGTCGCGTTCCTCGGCAACTCGTCGGGCCTGATGAAGACCGCTACTGGAACCGAATGTTTCGGGAGGGTCTTCGCGGCCGAGGCGATGAGGTCTGCCTCGGAGACGCTGTCGCGCGAGGAAGGGTGGAGCACGACTACGGCACTATTTTAACGGAGGAAGGGTCAAGGTGAGATTGGGCGTGGAGGAAGGAGAATTGGTTAGAGACGTACGCAACCAGCTCTCCGAGCTTGGCGTCAGGGACTGGGACGACTGCAGCATCCTTGACTCGTGGGTCGCTGTAGAGAGCGTTTTCGACGGTGATGGTCGAGATGTTTTCGCCCCCTCGGATGATCTGTGAGATCACAACAGAGGGGTCAGAGATACTAAGAGAAAAAAAAGCCTTGAGATTGAGGGACGAACGATCTCTTTCGCGCGGTCGGAGATGTCTGTTGAGGTGGGGATGTGAGCTGCCACGTGTCTGAAGCGGTTCGAGGCCCGACTACGTACAGAGGAACCCCTCCTCGTCGAGCCTTCCAACATCACCACTACCAGTCACTTCCATCAACTCCATGTTCACCTTGTTCGCGCAGATGGAATAGGGATACGCACGTCTGGAACCACCCATCCTTCTTGAACGCCTCGCTCGCCTTCGGATCCCTCCAGTACCCCTCCGCCACGTTCGGACCCTTGATCCAGATCTCACCAGTCTCGCCTACTCCCAGCTCTTTATGGTCGCCATCCAACGCACAGATCTTGAGCTCGTTGACGGGGGTAGCGAGACCCGTCGAGGAAGGACCTGCTCATTCCTGTCAGCGCTGTCCTTCATGGACGAGGAAGAGGAAGAGGAAAAGAACGCACGAGCAAGGTAATCCTCCCCCGCATGACCGACCGCCACAGCGTTTGTCTCTGTACTCCCATAAGCCTGAGAAATGAGGACTCCGTCCCCGACGTTCGCCTTGAGCGTCTCCGTCACGCGGTCGGGCGCGGGCGCGCCACCAAAGCTGAAGGTATCGAGGACGTGCTCCGTGCTCACGGCGATCGAGTTGATCAGCTCCATCGCTATGAAGGGGACTCCTCCGGCCGCTGTGAGGAGGGTGTAGTGGTGAGTGAGTGCAAAGAGGATGGAGGGAGCGAGGGGAAGGACCGGACGAACTAGTGATCTTCTCCTTCTTGAGCAATAGCAATGCCTCAGGGAGGTCCCACTTGCGCATCATGACGACTTTCCCTCCAGCGGCGGTCGTCATGACGAGGTACGAATGGTTTCCGGTCACGTGGAACAGGGGGACGGCCTGCATAGGTTTTCATCGGGATTAGTGAGGGAGAGAGGGAGGATGCACACACGTGTCGAGACTTACGAGGAGGGTTGCGCGTTGAGGTTTCTTGGGGTCGGGACCTGGGGGTGGGAGGTCTTCGCCTCGTCTGAGGATTGCTCTGGCGGCAGCTGGAAAGAAACGGAATGAGATTTTATGGGGGGTTTGGAGGGGAAGGGGAGCGTACAGCAAGTCGTGTTGAGGAGGTTGGTGAGGACTTGTCGCTGAGTTGCGAGGACGCCTTTGGGGAGAGATGTCGTGCCAGAGGTGAAGAAGATAGTTGCGTTGTCCTTTCAAAGACACAAATTTAGTAGGGCTCAAGCAGGCACGAGTTCGGGAACGACACTCACATCCGGCTGGACGTCGACGTCCGGGTACTCTGCGCCCTCAAACTCCTTGACGACCTTCTCAAACCTCTTGAACTCTTTCACATCCTTCTCCGCCCTCCAAACCAACACCTCTTCACACCCCTTCCCAACAATCTCCCCCACCACAGGCAGAAGCACCGCCGCCCTCTCCTCATCCGCAATACACACCTTTGGCTCCGCATTCCCGATACAATGCTTCATCGCCTCGAGCGGGATCCAAGCATTCACCGCAACAGCCACTGCACCGAGCACATGAGTCGCCCAGAATGCAGAAACAAATTCGGGGAAGTTCCTCGAGACGATCACGACCCGATCGCCTTTCTCTACGCCGACGGAGGTGAGGTATGAGGCGATCGCGGCGGTTTGAGAGTGGATTTGGGAGTAGGTGTAGCGCTCTAATTGGTAGACTAGGTATTCACGATCTTTAAAAGCCTGAAGTGCGAGAACAAACGAGTCAACAGGGGGGAATTCGTTGGGGAACGCCACGCCTCGGCAAGCGATCGGCGGAGGGGGGAGGTTTTTTTTTCTGGACGACGTACTCGGGTCGACAGCCAGAAGGCTCTCATGGAGGGAGGTAGGCGAGAGTAGACTCTGTTTGTCCTTCCGTTGATCGTCATCTCCTGCGTCTCCCACGGTCTGTCGCACCCACACCACACCCGTCAGCCAATGCTCTCGGACAGTTCGGAGTTGGTTCAGCTCTGTCGGGCACGGGACTTACGCGCCTGGAGCGGTGAGGATGGCGTTGCATTCCTCCAGAGTCCGCTTTGGCTTCCACTGTGTCGACATTTGTGGATATAGTGACTTGTGGCAGGGGTGTGGTTGGAGGAAAGGGAAGGGAGAGGCAGCAGGCGGAGCCGGGTCGGGTTGTGTGGGGACCCGCTCACTCAAGAAGCCGGTCGCCTCGCCGTCCGGCCGCCGCCCCAGGTCTCGCGTAAGTCGGCTCTCGTCACACCCAGCGACACATCTCACACAACTCACTATAGCTAGAAATGCTGCTCGTTCGAGCACCCTCGCTCTGTCGACAGACCCAAGCGCTCGTCGCACTCGCACGCCGCTCGTACTCGTCCCCGCCGGCGCCTCAAGCGTTCCTCTCGTCCGACGCTGCTCACCCAGGCATCGCGTTCCTCAACCTGAACCGCCCGGCATCAAAGAATGCATTGTCCATGAATCTACTACTCGGCTTGCGAGAAGCAGCAGAAACCGTCAGGAACTCGTCGTGCGCCCCCCTCCCTGTCCCTCAACCAGCAAGCGCTCACCTCCATTTCATGGCTCGTCCTCCAGCGACACCCGCGTGCTCATCCTCCAATCGACCACACCGTCCATCTTTTGCGCCGGCGCAGACCTCAAAGAACGTCGCTCGATGACGCCCGAACAAATCGCGACCTTCCTGTCAACTCTCCGTGCGGCGCTGGGCGACCTCGAGGGCCTCCCGGTACCGACTATCGCCGCATTGGATGGTGCGGCTCTGGGAGGGGGACTGGAGTTGGCGTTGGCGTGTGATTTTAGGGTTGCGAGTGAGTGGGAGGTTTACAGTGAGGCGGATGGAAGGGAGGGAGCTGACGCGACGGGCTGCCTTTGGTGGCGGTATGACAGGCTCAGCAGCTACGAAGATCGGGTTGCCAGAAACGAAACTCGCTATTATCCCTGGGCAAGTCTCTTGCACCGCTTGTTCCATCCGCATACCCCGCTCCACGAGCTGACGTCGCCTTTCGCACCGGTAGAGCCGGTGGGACCCAACGCATGTCGCGACTCATCGGCCCGACAAAGACCAAAGAGCTCATATTCACGTCAAGAATCATGAATGCTCAAGAAGCTCACGACTTGGGTTCGTTGCTTCCTCCATCCGGTGTCACTCCCCGCCTTTAGTCCCTCGACGTAGCTCACGTGATGACGCCTTCCTTGCGCTTGCGTGGAATAGGGGTCGTACAATTGCTTGCCAAAGAAGGTCAGACAGCAACACAAAGAGCCATTGAGCTTGCGGAGGAGATGTTGCCAGCAGGTGCGCTTTGCGTTTCGCGGGCTGTCGGAAGGGATGCTGACGTGGCGACCCGTCTCCTCAGGACCTTTGGCTGTAAAGGCGGCGAAGAGGGCTATTGACGATGGCTACTACCTTGAGATGTAAGATTCACTCAGCATCTCTACGCTCCTGACCTCTTGTTGATTTATATCTCCGTCACCACAATGCAGAGAGGAGGGATTAGATTTGGAGCACGAGTGCTACCAGTCTATCATGCCGAGCGAGGACCGGCTGGAGGGTCTCAAAGCGTGAGTCAACTTAGTTCGACCTCAAGTATCACTTTTTGAGGAATGCTGATTGGGACTGTGCGTGCCCTCAGGTTCGCAGAGAAACGGAAACCTGTGTACCGAGGTCGTTAAGGAAAGGTAGTCGAGTGCAACACAGTATAAAAACCATCATACAACCACTTGGAATTCTTTTTTTTTCTTGCCAAGTCCGGTTGTAAGCAGGTTCTGAATCGTTTCCTGACTCCCAAGCGCACAGCAGTCAAGCGGATGTCCAGCGAGCAGCCATTTGACTGCTGAGAGCGGTGCGGTTTGCCTGTTGAGGATTGTGCGAGTTGACTGCTGTGACTCCAGCATTTTGCCTGCTGAAAACGGGATATTTTGCCTGGCCGCGCGACCGACGGCTTCGTGCTGGGGCAGCAAAAGTCAGGAAACACTTTCCGAGTCGTGAGCTGCTTCCCAAGACCGCGCGCTCCCAAGCTCGAAACAGGCGAAAGCAACTCTGTTTATTTTTGGATGCATCTGACTCTTCCAACTATTCATGGGTGGTTTCCATCAGGAATGAATCACTCGTCCAAGTCTTTGAGGAGCGGACCATCCCACGTGGCGAGGATCTCGTCCCACGTCCTAGGGACGATGCCCGCGGCCTTTTGGCTCGCCTCGATGTCCTTGTTGCCAGCGACTGGTGAAGAGATGGGAATCAGATGAGTGCCGAGTCCTCGGAGAAAAGGGATGGAACAGCCCACAGCCAAACTCGTGGATCGAGTTCCACATGCACCAGAAACCCAGCGCGGGTCCGCTTTCGTAGAACTCTTTTGGACCCTGAGCGATAGTCACCTTCTTTCCAGTAGCTGAGATCGCAAAAGTTCAAATCACCTTTCAGTCAGCGTGTTTTTGGTGAAAGCTATAAGAAAAAGACTGACCTTTCGCGAGCCCGTCAACCATCTCGACACAGGTCATGAGCTTGCCCGTGAAGACCTCACAGCCAGGACTGAGGCCGGGGACCTCAATGATCGCTCGGACGTACGACCCAAAGTCCCTC